>PVIH01011301.1:20674-70079 GCA_004025045.1 Sigmodon hispidus | reverse complement strand
CTGAAGAATGGATTAACAAACTGTGGTACATCTACACAATGGAATACTACTCAGCAGTAAGAAAAAATGATATCCTAAAATTTGCAGGCAAATGGATGGATTTGGAGAATATCCTCCTGAGTGAGGTATCACAATCTCAGAAAGATAAGCAGGGGATGTACTCACTCATTAGTGGTCTCTAAACAAACAAACAAACAAAAAAGCCAAGCATGCCCAAACTGCAAATCACAACCACTGAACAGCTTGGGATCAGTAACACCCTGGACTGACCCTTCGGACCCCACTCCAACTATAGGAACACCTGACTCACTCTTGTGCGAGGATGAACAAAACTGGATTTGGCCAGGAGTGGAGACTGATCCAAACATTATTGGGTCAGTGGGACCATAGGACTGTCTGCTCCCTGCCCAGGGAGGGGATGGGGAGTTGCGGAGAAGAAAAATGACCTGATGTGGTGGGAGGGGGAAGGGACCTTGAATAAGGATATAAAGGGATAAAAAAAAAAATTCAGAGGGAAAGCTGAACACAAAGTAAATATATGTGTAGCAATCTTATTTGCATTATCACCCTTGATAAGCCATGCTTATGATTCTTATCCTCTTTATAGCTATTGTTAACTTTTCAGCATTTTAAATTCATTTTACTGTTTTTTGATAAATACAAAATAAATAAATAAATAAATAAAAAGAATACAATGCCCACATTCCCAAGAGGTGGCATGGGTAGTTTTTGGTGTACATAGAAGTGAGATCTGGCAGATGGCTTTATTTTATTTTACAGAATTTGGAAAATTAAGATATGTATATCATAGAATAGATACTTTTTAGATTTCAATGGGCAACTGCTTGGAGTTCAGAAAAGGCTGAATCTGTAATCACACATTTACTAGAAGTTATGACCATCATACCTGTAGAGACTAAGACAGACAATGCTCCAGCATATGTCTCTAGTAAAATGAAATAATTTTTTGCTTATTATAATATAAAGCATATTACAGGAATACCACATAATCCTACAGCGCAAGCAGTCATAGATCAAATCAAACTCTAAAGGAGATGCTAAATAAACAGAAAGGCGTAACAAAGAGCACTAGAAATAGAGTACATAATGCTTTATTAACTTTGAATTTTCTCAGCGTTGATGAGAAAGGAACAACAGCTGCTGAAAGGCATTGGACTATAGAAAAAAAAACAAAAACAGATGAGCTAAATCAGCCTGTGTATTTCAAAGATGTACTGACCTCAGAATGGAAGCCAGGGTATGTGTTACTTTGGGGAAGAGGTTTTGCTTTTGTTTCCACTGGTAAAGAAAAGTTTTGGGTATCATCAAAATTAATAAAGACTCAATATGAACCAGAAAAACTTCATGAAAATAAAAATTGATGACTCATCTACCCATACTACTATTCTTACAAGTTAAAGAAAAAAAACAAAGTATTGGGGCAGGTTTTTGTTTTTGACTTTACAGAAAACCAGAAATAACCATGTTCAAGAAGTTAAAAGACTGTGGATATCTAGAAACGTACAGCAAAAGAATTCAGAAAAATTCAGAAGCAAAAGAATATCATAACTATTTGTACTAATATACTCTATGTGGTAAAAATCTTTCTTCTTAACTTCTATCTTTAATTACAAGATAAGTTGAAGTCCCAGCTAATTTATAAATTAAAGCTGGCTTTGGAGTTGGAGTATGGTTCTCTCCTTCTCTAAACCCAACCATACTTGTTAAAAGAAAATAAAAAACCTCTCTATCATATCAGAAGAGCCACCTGATCTTGGACAAAAGAATGACCAAAAAGAAGGGACAGTTTTATTGTCACTAATCTTATTCTGAATAAAGATGTATGCATTTAGCTTTATGTATATTGTGTTAGGTTTTAGTCTCTTATCAGTTTTCTGCAGTTATCCATGACAATGCCTAATTGTGAACTGTAAGTATCCAAAAGTAAGATGAGGCCCCACAACAAAGATATTACATGGAGTATGACAAAGGCAGCAGGCTGACAAACACAAACCAAAGATCAGATTTGAACTACAAACTGCTCAGGACATTTTCAAGGTGGCTAGCTGAGATGAACCAGCTTCACAGACTACTCTAGCCAGGACCTGAGACAAGCCATGCACTTTCCTGTTATGCAGAGACTGGATAACAAATGATACATCTACACATTTTAGAACTTGACAGTCAATAACACTTTGCAGGATCCTCTAAAGATGACATTGCCCCCTAGACAGCAGGAAGTAAATTTAAGAATACAATGCCCACGTTCCTAAAAGGTGGCATGGGTGGTTTTTGGTCTTTCAATGGGTTATGGATGATTTTCATTGTTTAGGGTAATTGGTTAAAAATTGTTATTTTATGACTAGAAAAAAGCAAAACAAGAGAGATTAGATTTAGAGTTGTTTAAAAAAAAGAAAAGAAAAAAAGAAAGGGATACAGATAGGATATAAAGTAGATATAACTGAATCTACTTTAATAAATTATTAGCTTTAAATATTTTACATTGCATTTGATTTTTTTATTTTATTTTATTTTTTTATTTTTTTATTATGAACAAAGAAGTCATACTGTGTTTGATTTTTATATATTGTATACAAATTGTGTATATTGATATAAGGTTGAGGTTAATATATTCCTGTTTGTTCAAGGTACTATACAATGTCATACAAATTTCTAGTCCAGAAAAGTTGTTATTACCAACTAATTAGGATATAAAGAAATGCAAGTGAGTAGTTAGACATTACAATCAAACTTATAGTCATATTAGATATGTTTTCAAGATCAGATATATTTTAGATGGTCAGGTCTTCTTCAGAGATCCATAGAATATGGCTTTTAAGAAATCTCAAAAACATAGTTTATGCTTTTTTTGACAATGGAACATCTGCTCCTGGCAGCACCAATCCACTTCAGAGAAGATTATGGACATCAAGGAAATGCCTCCATATGAACTGAATTTCTTTGTGACAAAGTTAGCCACTGGGCAAGAAAGTACTCTTACCTTGACTGCTGACAATATGATATTCAAAATGGGCAAGCAGGAGAAATACAAAAAAACAATGGTTGAACCTTGCCAAGACAAGGTAGAAAGGACTTTGGGTTATCCTGCTGTCCAGAGAAGTCTGTCAGACATGCTAGGCTTCTAGGCCAAAAATGGATGCTTTGACAACACAGAATAACTATGGGTGACTGTCCAGGCAGCCAACTATTTCATTTCTTACATTTTTGGAAGTTGCTATTTGCTTAATATTATTTCCATCTTGGGTCTCTGAGGAATTTAAAGATGAGACAGTTAATAGATATAGTTTTCTAGTGACAGTTTTAGAAAAGAAACTCACTTAGAAGTTACAGTATATAAGTTTAAGAGACATTGAAATATAGTTTTTAGTTAGTAATACAAGTTAGATACAAAGCAGATTAGATACAATCCTTTGGACTCACCAAAATAGGATAAATAATGGAATACTTTCTTCAAATTTGTCAATTGTTAATGAACTGGACATTTCTTATGTAATTATTGTTTGTATACTATTGTATGTAATTGTTGATCCTATTGCATATGTTTTTTCCCTATGTTAGTTATAACTTTCTTTTTTATTTTTTGATACAAAAGGGGATATGTGGATATATATTACATACCAACCAACTAGATACAATACTTTGTGTAGGGACCATTTGTTTCTAAATGTCAGTGGGCCACAGTGATAACAAAAACCCTACTGAGGAAAAATGGTACTATTGTAACACTTGAAATATCACTTTGGGGGACAGAGGGTAATGAGGGAAACACTAGATGGACATAATTTTAGGTAGGACTGTCCTACTCATTAGCTGTGTTCATGTTCATGAATAGTTTATTCATTGGATATTGGACCCATGTTTTAAAAAGACTTAGCCTGCATCAAAGCTAATAGAAAAAGAAGAAAAAACTACTTCTAAGTAACAAAAGCTGTCCAATGGTAACATGAAAGAGGATATCTATTTCAACGTAAAAGATGAGATACAAAACCTATCTTCAAAATAATAAAAAGATTTTAATAGTCTTGTTTGTGTTCACCTAACTCTGGAAGTGTCTGGACAAACCAGGAACTGGATTGTAGGCTGAAGTAGGGCAGGTACAGTAATAGAGGATGCATTCTTCTAAGAACTTCATCAGTGAAAAGAGATAAAGTGACACAAAGCAGTTTGTTGTACATTCTACTAGGGAGGGGCATTGGGAAGGAACATTAATCATGAAGCATTATGGGAAGGAATTCTTAGTGTGGTCTATGGGCATTAACTTGGACAATTTAAGGAGAAAGTAAATGGCCTTAGATGACATTAAATTACTCACTGTGTTGTCCAGAATGGTGTCAGAAGACATGGATATATGAAAAAATGGTACAGTCCAAACAAAATCTTGTTGTATTAAGGATTCCTTTGGTGGGGCCCTGTGTGATGGGTAGTGTTGTCAACTTGTCAAAATCTAGAATCACCTGGAGATGGGCATGCCTATGCAGGGAATCTTGGTGACCTTATTTAGATGAATTGACCATCTTTATGGTGAGCAGCACTAGTCTCTGGGAAGAATATTTTGAAGTGTATGAAATAGAGAGAGCAGGGAGGGTACTATGGAGCATTTATCCCTCTCTACTTCATACTCTAGGTGCTATGTGCCCAGCTCCTTGAAGATCTTGCTGCTCTGGCTTGGCTTCCCTTGAACTTTAACCTAAAGCTGTGAGGTAGAATAGATCCTGTGTCCTTTAAGTTGCCTTTTTCAGAGTATTTCATTGCAACATCAGAAAAATACCAAGATGCCATGGAATGTCAGGGTACCATCTTGACCTTTCAATACCACTGACACAGAATGCCACTGTGGGTTAGCTAAAGTGATATGGTAGTCACACACTTTCCTCCTAGTTGCCCAGCAAGTCTTCAGGAGTCCGTAGAGTCAGATCAAGTTCTGTATCTTTCTATTATTTTACAAAGGAAGAATTCTGGGAATATATAGAGAGTCCTGGAAGTTGCCAGCAAATAAGAAAGTGTGACAGAGAGTAGACAATCATGCTCCCATTTTTGTTGACTTTCCGATTCCCTCTGGTAAATATCTTTTATTTTAGCCTCCACACTTATGGAAGAGTACATGCAAAGCTTCCATTACATTCTCTAGTCATCAATCCAGAGAGCAAAACTTGTGCCCAGCCATCTTTCTGCAAAGGATATGTGTTCCACCTTTCTTTCTTCACCTGAAATGAGACAAACAGTTGCACAGGCCCTGACACCAAGAATGGCTGTGAACCAAAGAGCTAATAAATAAGCCCAGGCTCCTTTTGTTCCATTATCTATTTAGGTTGGAATAATTATTTTCCTTTTTTCTCACCAATTCAGTCAACATGCCCCAGCTCAAGGAAATTACATTTGCTCGTGGAGGTGTGCAAGCAAGCAGAATGAGAAGAGTCCACGATTAGATAGCTATTGCATTCACCTGAGCAAAGAGTATTTTCTAAGTTCAGTTGAGCTCCCTACAGATTAAAGCAGAACTCTCTCAACAGTGGATCTCTTGCTACCTTACCTCATGGCAAAGTGCTTATTGTTGCAGTAAAATCCTTTCCTGGCAGCGAGGAAAAGCATATAGATTTAGAATATTTCCCTTATTTACAACAGTAGGGGAAAGTGATGGGCTGGCTTTTCTGGTCAAAGGAGATAAGGACCTCTTGAGTAGACACAGAGTATCTCAGGGCATAGATCAGTGGAAAATGCTTGGCTCACACACCCAGTGCCCTGGGTTTGCCTTTCCAGCATAGCTGTTAGCACATGTGATCCCAGCACTCCCAAGCTGAAATCAGGAAGATCAGGTGAGAAGTTCAAGGTTATCCTAAATGTATAGCAGTTTCAAGGCCAGCCTGGGATACAGAAGACCAAAAACAAACAAACAAAAAGAATTTTTAAAAATCAACAAAGAGTTTCCTGCTGATGACTTGATATGGCTCCTTCTTCTTGGAGCAGGCTCTTTCTGCCTTTCTTAGATGCCTTTTGTTTATATTCCCGGTCCAGTCTTCACTCTTTCTCAGCACCTAATTTACTTTTCAGTTTACCTGTTCTAGCTAATGGTTAGTAATTTTCCTAAGGGTAAAGAATGCTGATTCTGTCTAGAGCAGTGGTTCCCAACCTTTCCAATGCTGAGATCCTTCAATATAGTTCCTCTTGCTGTGGTGACCCTCAACCATACAATTATTTCATTGCTACTTCAGAACTGTAATTTTGCTACTAGTATGAATTGTCATTTACATACCTGATATACAGGATATTTGATATGTGACCCTTGTGAAAGGGTCTTTCAGCACCGAAAGGAGTCAGGACCCACAGATTGAGAACCAGTGCTGTGGCATGATTTAGTTCTTACTGTAGTACTGCATATAGTTATGTCAATGATGAGTGCTTAGTAAAATCATTACTTGAAAATTGACTAGATGAAAGACTTGAACATAAAGTCTCCACTCAGTCAAGGAAAGTTACAAGATCATAATTCCATTCTGTGTAAATCTGTCAGATGCTAAGTTTTAAGTGTGTATATAGAGCCTGGTAGTACATTATGAATGGGTGCTAGATCTTAGGATCTAGAGGAATGCATTTCCAGGAAAACATACAGTTATAAAGATAGAAGTCAAGCTCCAACATGCATTTCTGGGGCTTGGGAGAAGACTCATAAGGTAAGAAGACTTGCTGCATAAGCATGGGGAACTGAGTTCAAATGCTGGGAACCCATCTACAAAACCAGGCATGAGCCCTTGCTTAAAGCACCAGTGTGTGGTGGCTGAGACAGAAGGATCACTAGGGCTTGTTGGCTCTTAGCTGAGCTCCAGAGTCAGTGAGAGACCCTTACTCAAGAGAATAAGACAAGAGGGATAGAGAAGAATTCCTAATATTTTTCCATGGCTTCCTTGACATGTATGTAAACTCAGACATATATGCCTACAGAATATATAAATACATAGTTAATTTCTGGTCTGTAACTGAATAATCTCCATACCCAAAGATTTCATAGAAGTTTCACCAGCACCAGCAAATTTTACAATACTTTTATGTTTTAATTTAAAATCATGTCTGTCTAGAAATCTATGATGACTTACTTCTCTCTAACCATTTATTAGTATATGAAAATTATGTATCTAGTTGGGGATATTGTAGAAAAATGGGTTCTATAATATGCTAGAATAAAGGCTACAGAGGTAAGAATATCCTGAGTGGGAAACACAGCCGTCAATATCACAGAACAAAAGCACCAACCAAAGAGGAAAGGACATATTGTGGGTTTGGAAAAGACAATGATTACGTGGTTATATTGTACAAAGTGAGATGATGATGAGGAACTAAGGCTGCCTCTTAGCAGTGCATTGGCTAGAAGCATGGAAAAATTTCCTCATGGAATGTAGAAGCAACACAGATGGAATACTAGATTATCAGGACACGCCCTTAAACCAAAGAAGCAATGTGGAAGGAAAAGACCATATCGTGGAAGAATTTAAATTGAAGGTCTGGTAAGATGGCTCCAGGATATGAGTATACAGACCAAAGTTTGATCTGTAGAACCCACATAAAAATCACAGCATGTCAGTATGTGCTTAAAATCCTAGGATGCAGAGATGGAGATGGGCAGATCCCTGTTCCCCCTGAGCTGGCTGGCCTTGCTAAATCACTAAGCTCTGAGTTGTAGTAAGAGACCTTAGCTTGGAAATCAAGTGGGAAGTTCTTGAGGACTAACACCTGAGAATGACCTCATGCTTCCATAGACATGTGCACACCCCATACACTTATAGCCCCAGTGAGAACACATACATGTGTACCTGCACACCTACAGAGGCAATTTTAGTTAATATATATATAGCTTACTTTTCATGAAGTGGACAGAAACAAGGTCTAGTAGTATCTACTCCTTATTTTTGGCATAATTATATATTTCTAAAATGTGCTCTCTTTTTAAATGAGAAATAAAATCCAAACCTTATAAGGTAGTATAAAACGTACTATTCTTATTGGGAAAAAGTATGTCTTAAGATGGGTATAATTTAGAATCAGAAAATTATTCATACATATTATGTTGTAGCATTATTTATAGCTTTAAAATTCACAAAATTTTAAATTTTCAACATTAGAAAAATTCCATATGGTACACAATGTTATTTAAGTGATAAAGAATTGTTATTGAAGTAGAAAAATGTCACATGGGATTAAGTATAAGAAATGTAGGAACTGCCAATATTTATGTGAAGGCATTAGAATATACACATAAACAGGTCATTTTTGAAAAGGATACACTAGTAACATTAAAATGTTAGTGATTTATTGCTTTGAGTATAGGGATGGTTTTTACTCTATTTCTATATCATTGTCTTCAGAAAATTTTACAAAGAAAATATATGCAGTTTATATATACACATGTATATATGTATCTAGAACTATAGACATGTAAAATTGGAAAAAATGAAACTGTTGAAGGATTTAAAATTGTGATTTATATTTTATGAAGATTTTAGTTACTAGATTTTATATTATTATAAAATAATATAAAATCTTTATATTATATATTATATATATAATATATATTATATATATATATTATATATATATTATAAAATATAATCTAAATATATTTAGATTATATTTTATGAAGATTTTAGTTACCACCACCTTCTTTCTCCCAGTTCCAAGTCATAGTGTAGCTGAAGTGACTTATGAATGCACAAGGGTAACACATGTGTAGACCGTGTGTTCCTTTGTCTGACTCCATTGTCAACCTGGAAAACACAATAAAGGCTAATAAGACTGTAGAAGTGCCCAGGGAGGAAATACTACATTCTGAGGGTATCCAGATATGTCAAATAATTTTTGAAGCTCAGCCTGGATAGAATTATTTAGCATGGGACAAAGTTGAAGAAACTCAAGAAAAGGGGAGATGAGGATAGAAGATAATACAATTCACAAAATGAGGACAGAAAAATATAAAGTGACATATACCGGACATTGTAGAGTTGTATACACCTAACGCTGTGAAGTAGGGTGTGCACCTGATGCCGTGAAGTAGTGTGTGCACCTGATGCTGTGAAGTGGTGTGTGTACCTGACGCTGTGAAGTGGTGTGTGCACCTGACACTGTGAAGTAGTGTGTGCACCTGACGCTGTGAAGTGGTGTGTGCAACTTGACACTGAAGTGTACATCTGAAACCAATTTCTAGGTTAAATTTGAGCTGTGGAGTAACAATATTTGTGAATTCATAAAGGAAGCTAAATCTAGCATGTTGAGGCACACCTGTAATTCAAGCATTCAGGAAGTGGTGGAAGGAGGGTCAGTCAATACCACATACTCACCCTCAGTCTGATAGTGAGTTCAAGGCCATCCTCTCTCTCTCTCTCTCTCTCTCTCTCTCTCTCTCTCTGTGTGTGTGTGTGTGTGTGATGGGGGAGTCAGAGAGAGAGATAGAGATTGTTATTCAAGGGTAAGGTCGTATATATTTTTCTAGATTTAGCTTTTAGACAGTACACTAGATTCCTAGATGAGTTAACTTAAACAAGGTCTTTTTAATTCTGAGCAAGGCATTCAGCAATTTAGCAGCCTTTGTTGATATTTTCAAGCTGGCAAATGGAAAACTGCTGTTAAGAATGTGGGTCCTAGGCTGCTCAGGGACTTGGATATGGACTGAAGATGGATGCAAATTCCTGAGCACTGAGGCTCCTGGCATGTTGATGAAGGTGCATGAGACTGCTTGGCACAAACAGGCAGAGCTATAATGGCTGCATTTTATACCAATGTGTTTGCATCTGAGGCTAGAAGAATCCTATTTGCATAAGTAAGAGAAGATTATCATATGATACCATATGAAGGAAGTCTGCTTCAAAGGAACAGAATGGTGTAGCTCTTAAGTTCTTGGTATATTTTGGAGTTGGATTTTTAGTTTTTCGTGTCAAATCTTTAGGACTGAGGTTCCTCTCAGAAACTCTTCAGTTCCCAGCAGACTTAGTCTGAGTCAGTTTTTCATTGAGATTAAATGATTGCATTCAGGATATTTACAGCCAAAAAATTCCCTCATGGTACTGTGGGTGTCTGGCTCATGAGATAGCCATCTTAGGAACACATTGACAATCTTTACCATCTGACAAAACTTATATTTAGGAAAAGAATGGATGGAATTTGTATTGTTTTAGCAGGTGGTAGAGATTTGACCAATCTGGGACATTCAGTTAACCACAAAAAAACTTTTCTATTTCTGCTGTGTAAAGTGGGAGCAGAAAGCCCTGTGAAGGAATGGATTTCTGTCACTTGTCCTGTGTTATGGAAAAAAAGAGTTTAGCTGGGCAGTGATGGTGCATGCCTTTAGTCCCAGCACTCAGGAAGCAGAGGTAGAGGCAGATGGATCTCTGAGATTAAGGTCTGCAGAGTGAGCTCCAGGACAGCCAGGGCTACACAGAGAAATCTCAAAAAACAAAAACCAACAAAAAGAAAGTGTTTATTTGGATTTACAGTTCCCAGAGGGTTAGAGTCCATTATGGCCACATAGAGGCAGCAGGTGTCAGGTACTATTAGGGTTGGATGGAGCATAAACTAAGGTCTTTCATCTTGAACTGCAGGAATGAAGCAGAGAGAGCATGATTCTCACAGACCATTCTCAGTGTGATGAGGCCACACTCCTAAACCTTCTAAACAAATCAGAGACCAAGTATGTAAATGTCGGAGACTACAGGAACATTTCTCCTTCAAACCCTAATGCTGCTCTTCGTACAAACTTCTGAACGTTTGGGGCTATTCTGTAAATTCCTCATGGAGTTTGAATATTTGAATATTATTTAATATTTATACATTTGAATATTGTACTCAGGTAAATATAAGCTATATAATATCCTAAACTGTTAGCTTCCTAGAATTTATGAGGTCTCTTCATGCCTCACCTGAGACAGTTAGCCCGCTGGGACCATTTCTTATTCACAGTGGGGAAAGTCCTATCCAGTTCCTGGAAGGAAGATGGCCAAAAGTCCACTGGGATGGAGGGGACATAAGATAACATGGGACAGAGGAAAATGTGTCAAGCTCTAAGAATCCAACCAGCTAAGATGCTAGATAACGTTAGGATGTTGACTATTGTTGCTGAGGCTATTACTTTGGGATATCAGTTGTTGTCAGTTCAGTGCATCTATTATAAAAGGCATGGTGCAGCCAGCACAGAATGCTTACTCACCTTTCCAGACATGCAGAAGCAGTGGCTGATTTGGGTACCTAGGAGCTCCTACTGTAAATATCTACCAGCTGCTGGCACCCTCTTGTTCACTACACAGGCGGTCGGTTGGAGGCTGGAAGGCTGCCCTGGGGTGTGTTTATCCATCAGAATACCTCACTGATGCTGTCTGGGAAAAGAGGCAGGAACCCCTCTTATTTACATCATCAATTCTTTGTTAGTTTCCCCTGTGTTTTCTCTTCCTCTCTGCTTTTTTAAGGTCTATGCTGAGTTGTGTTTCAGTTAGCACAGAATTCACTATGAATAAACAGCTCCTAAAATAACATTCTATGCTGTGGTTCTGGGGTACTGCCCCTCTGGAAGGGCACTAGCACAGGGGCGCTCTTAGAGTCGATGGGAGAGTCTCCAGCTGAACACCCCATGTGCCTTCAGCCAGGAAGATCTAATGGAATATAAGACTTGGCAGAGGTCAGTTTTCATCTCCAGCGTGGGATGGCGACAGAACCTCATTACGTTAATTTCATTTACAGGGCAGCCCGGTTTCCTGTGCTGTGAGCTGCGTGCTTAGTCAGCTGCCTTGGCTTTGGTTGATTTACCCTCATTGTGTATTTTTGTTTCCGAACTATATTGGCCCTGAAAGGATGTCTGGCTTCAGTTCACTTTGAAGACTGATGAAAGCCACAGGAGTTTCCAGAAAGCCAGAATGGGCGACTTGTGGGGCCCTTCATTTGGCTGTCTGAAAGGCCGCCATGGGGTGGCTCTGGTCTATGAAGAGCCCGTGGTAGCCCAGACTTTATTTGCAGAGGCAGTGTATGCTTTTGGTGGATGGCCTCTACCCTTTCAATTGTACCCCTCAAGGTGGGCTTGAATCAATGGCATCCTGCATCTGCTACTTGATTTCTTTCTAGGTAGATATTGGAT
This sequence comes from Sigmodon hispidus, assembly GCA_004025045.1. NCBI lineage: Eukaryota > Metazoa > Chordata > Mammalia > Rodentia > Cricetidae > Sigmodon > Sigmodon hispidus. Next base: position 57,955 of record PVIH01011301.1, on the reverse strand, counting down.
TTTATGACATACTCTGGGCCTGCTTCCAGATGCTTTGGATTAATATCTACACAAAGGGTGTAAGAAGTGTCTTTGCATTTGACATTGAGGCTATAGTCATATTTGATTAGTTCACTGAGGTACTAAGACACTCGGGCATTACCAGAATTTCACCCTCATGTAGGTTACTGACTAAGGAAGTGGAGACCATGCTGTGCCTATTTCATAGGTCTGGCTTAGGGAGACTTAGCAGGTAACCAGCCTCAAAGGTGCCATAGGGTGTGTGTGGGGGGGTAAACTAGAACCTGACACAAGTAATCAATGTTTGTTTTTCTCCTCTCACTTAAGAATGATATTCATAAAAACTTAACACATTGACTTACTGTGATCTTTAGAAATTACTTAATTCTAATAATTGTTTCATATTTGGAGAATAATCATAGGTTTGAGTTTATTTCCATCTCAAGAAGACATTGATTGTCGAGAAATCAAATCATAACTAAATTTAAATTTACATTTTAGCAATGGAAATTAAGTAGTCAAAATGTTCATGACACATAAAATAATCTTTTACACTAGCGTGGCTGCCTCAAATGTGTTAGCAATGAAATGGTAGCATCTTCCAGTTTGCGGGCTAGAGATACCAAAGGTCTGTGAACAGTCTAGTTTATACCATGCATGGGTGATCCTGAATGTCAATGGATTTGAACTTGACTGTGAGAGGGAATTTGTAGGACATGAAGTGTAAGTAGAAAGGGCCCTGAATTAACTCAGCTTAGCGGCTTCTGTTAGTTAAGCCTATTTATGACTGCATGCTATGAACAGTGTTTTATATTCCATGTAATTTATTTGTTGGCATGGCATCATTGGTTTGATGAAGACCGAGAAGGTTAGAGAGAGAAGAGCTGTGTTAGAAATCCACAGAGATGCTGGGATTCGGACCTAACTGAAGCACATGTGTTTATCTCTGAACTTCCCATGGCCAGTGTCTCAAAATTCTAGCAAGATCTTTTGTTCTTAAAAATTGCCTCCATTTGACTTATTAGCCCTTATTGACTATCCCCCTTACCGCTGCTACAATTACCAGGATGTAAATGGCAGCAGGTCTCCCAGCCACCAAGAATACAAAGAAAAATATTTGATATGTCAGATGTTGAAGTTTTTTTCAACAAAACTTTGATAGAAATAAGAACTTTACCAATTCTACCTGTGAACCGAAAAAAGAAAAGGAAAGGAAGCCAACATTTGCTTGAATGGGGAGATGTTTAAAAGCTGAGACGGCTCTCTAATCGTGCCAGACCTCGATAATTGCCTCCATTTTCCACTTCTCTTTTCATGAGCAGACGTGGCCTCGTTTCTGAGAGCTTTTCCTACCAACATGGCTCCAATATATTTGAAGTTTTCAATTGTCTCAAGTAGAATGTAATAAAATCTTTTTCTTTGGGGCCTCTTGTAAATGTATTTCAAAAGAATTTTATAATATGCACACTTGACTTGACAGTGTTAGCAAATATCCATATCCTTTCTTTGTGAGGGGACAGGAACTGAACAGCAAGTTAGGATTAAATAAAACAGTAGCATTAACGCCAAGGGGAAATGCCATTCTTTGGCCTCTAAAAAGAAAGGTACTTTTGCTCTTAAACACTTCTCAACTATTATGTTAAAAACTTCTAATTATTTTAATTTCTATTGAGACCCTCAAAATTGAGTTTCTGGCTTTCCACCCTAGCTGTTTTTAAGGGTGACAAGTTAAAAGCAAGATAGTTTAAGATGGATTTCTTTCATAGCTGAAAAAATATTTTCTGAAACAGTTTGCTTAGAAACAATTTCCATTGTGGGGTCATCAACCAGAAAATCAGCACTGATGCAGAGAGGCTGTAGCCAGATGGGGACCACAGCTGGGTGGCAAAGTGCTGGGGATACAAAAAAGACACATTCTACAAAGTTTACCATGGGGAAATGGGGCAAGCAGTTCAAATTTATGATTCACACCCCATGACATAGCCGAAGGAGACTCTTGGCACCTGAGTCCCACCGAGTCTTCTTTGATCAACTAGGTTTTCTGACTTTGAGGAATCTAAAAGTTAGGTGAAAACATGAACACACACATACACACATCATTACTGCCTTACCTCTGGGTTGAAGCCAGAGAAATATTCTTTCATCTGAAGATTATCATAACATAGAAAATAGAATAGAATTAGATTATTATACAGCTCTATCTGTGAACTGTTGTTATGCTGGGATAAGGTTAATAAACCAAGGGGGTGGGGACTGAATTATTTAATAAAAAACAAAGAAAGTATTTATTAGAGAAAATATCTTGCAACATAGTAGGAAAATTTTTGTACAGAATGAATATTTTTTCTTGGCAAGGAATGAGAGGTATTTATGTATTTACTAGTTTTATATATAGTGGTATGTGTGTGATGAACATGTATACGGTCTTCCATGATGCATAAGAGGGCAGAGGACATAGACTACTCTGCCATCTCTTTCTATCTTACTCCTTTGAGAAAGGATCTCTCACGGTACCTGGAGCTAGGCTGGCACCCAGCATAATCAGCTATCCTTCTGATTCCACAACCTGCAGGACTGGGTTTAGAGTTGACTCTGTAGCCATAACTAGCTTTTATGTGAATAATGGGGATTTAAACTCAGATCCTTATGCTTGTACTTGCTGAGTTATGGGCCCAGGCAAGACCAGAATGAGAGTTCTCATGTATGTTGGAGAACTAAAGTGAGCTAGTCATATCTCCTATGTCATGTGTGTAGGGTTTATACCTAAATAGAGAAGCATGGGCCTCACTATATTTTAAAATAGTAAATTGTACCACATTAGTTTTTCTGGAGATTGGTCATTTGAGGTAAGGTACCATAAGTGATTAGGAGTTATACTATAAGTGTTTTTTTGAGGAGTCACAAGTCACAAGCTTCAGGTAGTCATGGTTTGGTTGTCAATGTGTTGGGATTTCTGCCTCTGTGTTGCCGTTAATATACCTACTTAGCTTCTATGGTTAGAATCTGAAACATCCCCCATCGGTCTGTGCTTTGAACACTCAGTCATCAGCTAATGACTTATTTTTGATGGCTGTAGGACGTTGGAAATACATCACTAGGAGCAGGCATTGAGAGTTCCAGCTGCCTGATTCTTTCTGATCTGCTATGGTACAGCAATCTAACACAGCATACTCCCAGATCCCACTACTGGGAATTCTCCAGTGTCTCCCTACCATGATGTATGAGTCCCTCTGAAACACTGAGCCCAGATAAACTTTTCCCTTAAGCTGTCTGTGTCAGATATTTGGGTCACAGTAGGGCAAATGTAACTAATGCACACCTTTAGTGCCTACAAACTTCAGCTTTCAGAGCTTCAACATGCAGACAACAAGATAAGCCTTAGGATAAACCTTTGCAGAATAAGAAAAACACATATCTTTATTTTTTTTCTTGATGTTTCAAAGAAAATTCAGGAAGAAGGATGTTTGGAGTTCTACCTTCAGAAGGCAATAAGTGCTTTAGAGTGAGTTCTGAGCTTCTTAGGTCTCTATTAATTCTCCCTCCCCTTATGTAAAATAGAAGCCTGGTGTAGGAGAGCAGGTAGACAAGGGAAAGATGTGTGTTGCATTTTCTTCTCGTTGGCATTAGTTGTGTTGTGGCTTTTTGTCCATCCATCCATCCATCCATCCATCCATCCATCTATCTACCCACTAAGCAGTCAGCCCTTTGCAAATAGAGTGCCTGCTCTTGACTAGGCATAGTGCTGATTCCTGGGCCAAAAGTCTTAAGATGACTAACATGTTTTTTTTTTTTTCCTATGAAACTAAGAAATGAAAACTCCAGATAAACAGGATGTTGAGCATAGTATGCTAAGTCCATGATGAAATTGTGTCACATCATAAGGATGTATGCAGTGAGGGGTCCTTGCCCATGTGGAAGACTGAAGCTTTCCCTTGTCAGATAATGCTTGCCCCCCCCATCAAAAATACAATGCATGTTTCAAACAATACATGATCTTTAAATTGGAATTTGGTCCTGGCTCAAACATGAGATCAGGGAGAATGCGATTCAGTCCTGGGAACAGGAATGAATTTACAATGTCAAACTTTATCTAAGGCAAAAAGCAAGCAAGAAAGCAGACATCTTGTCTGAGGAGGACATGTGAAAGCCAAGGGTCTGGCTTTCTTCCAGAGGACCTCAGGTTTCTCAATCTGAGTGAAGGCTTTAATCATGGAGGAGTAAGTTTTTCGAATGCCTCCTCCTGACTGGTTTTATTGGAAAAAAAAAGGAATGATTTGCAACACAACTTGTGTCCCTGTGTCATAAACTGTGAACTGAGCCTATCTAGGACCACAAGATTGCATCTGTGTGGAGCAAACTACAGAACATCCTCAGGGGTTTTGGTGCTTTCTTGTCTCTGGGAAAAAGAACCAAGAAGTTGATGCTTTCTCATCTATCCTAAGGACACATTGTGCTCCCAGGTTCTTCCCTTAGGTTCTGCCTCCTAATACTGCTCAAATGAGCCTGAAGCACCATCATCAGTTAAGATTAAAACTTCAGCCAGAGCCTTGTTTCCACAGATACATGAACACAGACCTGCTTTCTGAGTGGATACAGCTTTACTTCTGGGTTCATTGATGCCTGCAATTGTGGATCTTTCTACTTGAAATATTCTGTAATAGGCCTTTTAATTTCAGCTAGCAGAAGACAGAGGCAGAGAGATCTCTGTGAGTTTCAAGGCCAGCCTGCTTGATCTACATAGTGAGTTTCCAGACCAACAAGGGCACCCCCCTACACACACACACACATACACACAAGAATAGAATTGAGAGACAGGGATTATGGGTAATTGGAGAACTGCTTGCTTGCCATATTGGGACCTAGAGTTGACTCCCTAGCACTATGTACACTAGGCATGGTGGTTCACACCTATACTCCCATAACTTGGCAACCAGCAGTATGGAGATTAGAAGTTCAAGGTCATTTTCAGTCCAGGTGTATAGGGAGTTGGAGGCAAGCCTGTGCTACATGAGGCTGCATTTCAAAAAGCAAATATTGAACCATAAGCTACATATACACAAGATTTAATGTCAAGCTGACCTTTGGTCTAATGTTCAGCAGAATTCTTCCTGTTTTGTATGATTGTCCTAAAGTCACTGAAAAAAATCATTCTATCTAACAGTTTAATGGAATTCTTCAGACTGAATGTCACAGTCTTTCCCCATCATGGCTTGACTCTTTCATGGTATATTCTAAAGTATTTTGGTTTATTGAGTTGAGACATTTAGATAGAAGTATAAATTCTGAAAATGTTGGCTGCCTTCTATTCTTTAAACTCGATTTCTGGAACCTAATAAGAATATGCCATCATGGTAAGGAAATGTCATATGAAAAGCAGAGCATTCAGTTTTTTTTTTTTTTTAAATATTGCATTTGTTCATGCCTATAAAATCCTGTGGCTTTTTGTTTTCCCCTTTGCTCTTAGGTACTCAGATTTACCAATGTATCCTGAGAGAGAATTGCAGTTCTATGCACTTGTAAACTGCCATGTGGGTGCTGGGAACTGAACCCAGGGCCTCTGTAAGGGCAGCCAGTTATCTGAACCACTGAGCCATCTCTCCAACCCCATTTATACATAGTCTTGTGATACTGTTATAACAAATACTACAATTTGCTTGTCTTTCTTTTAAATGATAATATTTTTATTCTTTTTATTGGCATATTATAATTGTACATAATAACAGGCTTCATTACAACATTTCCTATCTTTAACTCCATAATGTACTGTGGTAATGCTCACACCCCGTTACTCTTATTCTCTCCACTCTCACTGACCTAGATCCTCTTCCCACCTCTGCCTCCTACTGCCTTCCTGGGTTTTTTGGTGTGTGACCCTATGAGTTTAGTGACTTACATTTTTTTTTTAGAAATAAGATAGTTAGTATTTCAAAATGAGCCAGGATGAACTTAGCAATATTGGGACCATGGGACCTTGGGACCACCTGCCCATGGTGGGGGAATGGGGAGATGTGGAGAAGAGAGAATGACCTGATGTGGTAAGGGGAGAAGGGACCTTGAATAAGGATATGCAAGGACAGAAAATGTGACTTCTTTATTCATAATAATAAAAAAAAGAAGAAGAAAAAGATGTAGGGGCACCAGAAAAACAAACAAACAAACAAAAAAGCCAAAATGAGCCAGGCAATCCTACACTGTAGGGTAGTATGCTAATTAGGGTAGGAACTGACCAATGAGAAGACTCTTAAAATCTACCCCTTGTATTTGAAAGCTTGGTTCTCTATTCTGGTATGACAGAGATAGGGAGATGGCCTTGCTCTCATATGCAGCTGTGCTGCATGAACAAGGCTACTTCTAAAGTTTTTTTTATATATCATGTCTTCTTCATCTTCAAGGGTGTGGCCTCTTCTGTGCTGTCTGCATTATTTTAAGCATGTCCCTGTCATTGCTTGAAAGGCAAGCCCATGATTTACAGTGGTGTCACATGAGGAGCTTGGAGATGGATTAGTTGGTAAAGTGAAGGCCTTGTGAGAAGGAGGATCTGAGTTCAAAGCCCCAGCACCCACGTAGAAAGCCAGGGATGGGGCAAATATTTGTTATCCCAGTGCTGGGGAAGAGGGTGCAGATGGATCCCAAGAGCTCACTGACTCCCCAGGAGCTCACTGGCCATCCAGTCTGGCTGAGTCAGTGAGCTCCTGGTTCAGTGAGAGATTCTGACTCAAAACCTATGGTGTAGAGTAGTAAGGCATCCACTGTCTACATCTGGTTTCTATATCCTTGAATGCACACATATGCAGTGCTGCTTTGGTTAAGAAATCAAACACTGCATTGTGTAGTAGTAGAGAGAGTGAGTTTCATTAGCTGTCATCTAATTTTAGATGAAATACATTTTTTCCTACTTAGTATAATTTGATGATAGGCTTATCAGACACAACCTTTATTGTTGTGTTGTATGATCTCTCTATAACCAATTTCTTGAAGGATTTTTGTCATAAGGAATTAAAAAATTTTTAAGACCCTTTTTGCATTTTTAGAGGTCATGTTATATGCCCTTGAGTTAATGTGCCTCATTGTGTGTATTGATCTGCAGATGTTAAGGCCCTGGAATGAGACCAACTGAATTTTGGTTTTGCTAGATATATTTTGGTTTTATTTTCTTGAAAAAAAATGTGCATGGATGTTAATTAAGTAAGTTCACCTGTATCTGTCTTGCATTCTTAACCAATTCAGATATCAGGTAGTGCTGACTATGAAGAATAATTTGCAAGCACACATTTATGCATAAACTCTAGTTAATATAAAATGAAATCTGGAGCCAGACATTGGGGAAAAACTGAAATATCAAAGAGAGGAACAGACCACAGTTAATTCTCACTCAACCAACTTCTCAGGCTGAAATGCTATCTTGAAGAGTCCTCAACCTGACTGGTCGCTTGTACAGAATCTCTGAACATCTGCCTTGTCCTGCCTTAAATATATTCCTTGCCCAGCTGATTCACTTCTGGGTTCAATTCTGCATCATAATTCTAGAGTTAGGATTAAAGGTATGAGCTACTATTGCTTGGCTGTTAGGCCTTGAACTCACAGAAATCCAGAAAGATCTCTGTTTCCTGAGTGATGATATTAAAGGTATGAGTCACCACTTGGTCATCCCAAGTGATGGGATTAAAGGTGTAGGTCACCACTTTCTGACCTTCATGACTTGACTGTGGGTGATTCTGTTCTCTAATATTCCAGACTGCTTTATTAAATATACAATATATCACCACATACATTCTCTTTTTTTTTTATTTTAAATTGAGAGATGTTATTTTTTCTCTTTTTTAAACTTTATTTATTTATTTATTTGCCTTGGTGTGTGCCTGGAACTGGAACTACAGACAGTTGTTAGCTGCCATGTGGGTGCTGGGAATCGAACCCGGGTCCTCTGGAAGAGCAGACGGTGCTCTTAACCACTGAGCCATCTCTCCAGCCCCCTACATTCTCTTTTAAAATCATTATTTTATAGAATAATTGGAGGAACGTTGGGGTGAATACTTCTTTAAAGGTATGATAGAAAGGTGGCTTCTCTAGTAATAACACTTGATTTGAAGGTCAAGACAATCCTTGGGAACCAGGAGTGGAAGGAAGGAGAGAGGTGTCTCTCAGAAGTTGTCCTCTGAGTGTCATACATTAACCAAAAGGAACTGTGTTGTTTTTTAAAAAATTGTTATTATTTCTCATGTGTTCATGCTGTAATCTGCATATCTGTTGCTACAGATGTCTCTTCCTGTTTTTATGCGCAGGTTTTCTTAGTGAGAGGGCTCTGCGCAACTAAGCAATGGTCAGCGAAGGGAAGACATACTGCTGTCACCACAGCACTAACTTAAACCAGGCTTAGAAACACAGCAACGCCAGCTTAAAGACAGCTGTGCCACCACCAGATTGTCTTAAAGCAGGAATCAATAAAAATAATGCAGATGACTTATAAGATTGTTAAAGATAAAAATATTAACGATCAACTAAAACAACAACAACAACAAAAGAGTTCAGGAAGAGAATAAATACATAAAGGAAAAGCAAGTTTAAAGATAAGGAAAAGAACACCCCCAAATATGAAGTCATAAAAAAATAGATCTAGTTAAGAAATTAAAAAGTAACACTTAGCTAATACTAGAGAGAACTGAAGTGAGTATTTTTAAAAAGGTTTAAAAAATAATAAAATAGAGCAATAGTATAGAAATTAAAGTAAGAAAACAATAACTAAAACAAATGAAAGAGAGGTAGGAGGAAGAGGAGGGGAGGAGGAGGAAGAGAAAAGAGGAACAGAAGGAGGAGGGGGAAGAGGCAGAGGAGGGACAGGATCAGCTAGGTTTCTGTGTTCTCTCCTGCTGTCATCACTAGGTCTAGGGGGTAGGTGGTGGGTGGTAGCTGAAGCGTTGGCTCCCCTCTCTTCTCCCTGAGCTGTGGTTTGCAGAGTGATGGGTAGGCCACACAAGGGTAGATTGTTAATGGTAGGCAGCTGGGCCTTCGAGGTCTACCTAATGTGGTGCTGTGGCCTATGAGTGAGGTTGTTGTTCACCCCAGAAGACTCAGTTTCCCTATTAAAGGACAGCAGCTGTCTCATTTAAGGGATGATGACTCCTGGGTGCCCTGGAGAGTGGAGGAAGCAAGCAAAGCACCAAGACATGCCCTGGAGGAGAAGCCGGAGAGAACCAGGCATTCTGCCTTTGTCTCAGGGCTTCCATCTCTCACTCTGCAGGAAAGACAAGGCTGTAGGAATCAAACAGATGCCAGAAGGGGCTCAGGGTTCTCAGTCTCACCAAGCAGTAAACTGGAAAAAGTGGCTAGGATGCTAGGGCAACCATGGCCCATGGTGTAGGCTTCAGAGGTCTGTTTCCATGCTACCCCATGGGTCTCCCTCTGCTGTAGATGCTATGGCCTCTTTGTTTCTTTAATGGTTTGGGCAGAATTTGTCTAGTTTATTCTTGTATATATTCTTCTTTGCTGTTCTATTTGTGACTGTTTCTCTATAAACTTAAACTAAAATATTCCTATAAACTGTATCATATATAATTACCCCTAGGATATGAAAGAAAAGTAATGCTTTAGTGGAATATTTTAGCTAAGAAGTAGAGAGTTTGTCTCAATGAGCAAGAAAAGAAAGTAATGAGAAAAATGCATTTTTTTATGTCCATATGAATCAGCTAGAAACATGGTTGTAGAACATCTTAAAAAACTGACTTTGGACTTAGGCTGTAGATTCTGAGTTACGGCTAAGCATGTGTGAGGCCCCACATTCAATACCCTGTACTGCCAGAAAATCAAAACAAAACCCCACCACACCCAACTTAAGGAATGAGCTCCTGTCACAGAACAGGTCTTGGCACTGCAGGGTGTGTAACAGACCATTTATGATGATCCAAGCATGTGAGGAATGCTGGTGGCTCTGTGGGTCTCTTCCTCTAGTGATAAGCATGTTAGGGTAGCAAACAATATATCCAAAAAGTACCATGTGGAGCTGGAGGTGGCTCAGTGGTTCATGCTGCTGCAGAAGCAAGGAGAATAGAGTTTAGACCCCAGGAACCCACCTTGAAATAGCAAATGAAAGTGGAGGCCTGACTGGAGTTTCAGCCTCCAAAGGCAGAGACAGGGGATTCCCTCTAGGGAAACTAATCATTTCTATGAGCTCCAAGTTAGCTTGAGAGGCCCTGCCTGAAAAAGTGCCCGTGAAAACAATTGAGGATGATGCCTGACATCAACTTCAGGCCCATATATGTGCACACACCCATATGTGTATCCCAACATACAAGCACATACACACACAAAACCATACCCTTCACTGTGGTAATATATTATCCCCCACTACACACCCATGAAAATGGGGGAAAGGATGTCATGAAGGGAGACAGGTCCTTTGGAAAGAACACTTTCTCTGCAAATGTGAAGGACTAACTTTGAATCTTTAGCACCCACCTTAAAAAAAAAAAAGAAAAAAAAAAAAAAAAGCCAGGTGTGGCCTTTGTGGCATAACATTTTCTTGCCATATTGTAAAGAAACATTTATACCTGAGGGGGAGTCCTTTTTTTTACAGGTCGGGTATGAATTTATGGTTCCTTTTGTCCTTCTAGTATATTTTATGCTGGGTTCATTAGCATTGTAGCCCCAGGGCTGGCTGTTGGTGGTGGAGAAAGTCAGCTCCACCCATGCTCAGATCTAATTTCAATGAGTGACTCTGCCAGGGGCATAAGGTTAGGGTGATACAGCAGGGCATTTGTGTCTTCTGCTGGACTTTGCTTGGGTGCACCATGTACATGTGTGTGCATATACCACATGGGCATAAATTCTTACAAATTAAAAAATGAAAAAACTGATATAAAAGCTCCATGAATGTACTGTCATAGGCCCCTCTTCTAGGATGAAGGACCCAATCCCATAGGAGCTTCTGGAGAAGGGCAGCAGGTAGGGTCTCTATTTTCCCCTAGTTAGTCATTTCCCTAATATGGAAGGCTTTGTTCTTTTGCAAGGACTTGTTTTGAATGTGGTTTAAAGAAGATTTGGGGAGTATTTCACTTTTATCTCTTAATCCCTCAGTCTCTGTCCTGATTGGGCTTTGTCAACTTGATGAAAGCTAGAGGGATCTGGGAAGAGGAACCCCAGCTGAGAAAATGCTCTCATTAACTTGGCCTGTGGGCAAGTCTGTGGAGACATTTTCTTAGTTAATGATGCTGTGGATGAGCCCAGCCCACTGTGCTGTGCCATAGCAGGACAGGTGATTCTGGGAGATGTAAGAAGCCTGGGGAGCCAGTCAGCAAACAGTTTCTCCATGGCTTCTGCCTCAGTTCCTGTTTTCAATGTCCTGCCTTGGCTTTGCACAGTGCACTGTGATCTGAACAATGCAAGCCACATGAACTCATTCCTCCCCAAGTTGCGTTAGGTTATAGTTTTTATAACAATAATAGGAAGCAAACTAAGATAATCTTTACCCAGAAATCTCACACAAGCATCTTAAAAACTAAAAATTTCAAAGCAATAATGTGATAACTCAGTAGGTAAACACATTTGCCATCAAGTCTGATGACTTGAGATTGATGCACACAGCACACAATAAATAAATAAATAAGTAAATAAATAAATAAATGTTATAAAATTTAAATTATATAATTTAAACATGAAAGGTGTGTGTGTGTGTGTGTGTGTGTGTGTGTGTGTGTGTGTGTGTATGCATGCACATGGAAGCCAGAGAGGGTGTTGGATCATCTGCACCTGGAGTTACAGGCAGTTGTGGACCACCCAGCATGAATGATGAGAATGGAATTATGACCCTCTATAAGAGCAATAAAGGCTTTTACCTGTTGAGCCACCTCTTCAGCCCCTGTATTTGAATTCAAAATAAGAATGTAGAAGTATATTAATGTTTTTATTGTAAGATGGTAAATTAGGAACACTTTCCTTTCCTTTATTCCTAGAGGAGAACCTGGAGAATGTGAAGTCTGTATTTTGCTTAGAACAGTTTTTAGTTTCCTTCCTTTGTCTTCGTATCCCTCCTCAGTTCTCATTTCTTATTCTTTCTTCCTCCCCTCCCTTCCTCCCCGTCCTCCCCTCCCTCCCTTCCTTCCCATCCCCCTTCCTCCTCCCTCCCTCCCTCCTTCCCTTTCTCCCTTTCTTCTTGACCGGATCTCACTTCATAGTCCAGGCTGGCCTGTAATTCTTCTGTCACAGCTTCCTGCTGGGGTTGAAGACCCCTGTCAAATGCTTGCCTCTGTTTAGTGATTTTAACCTAGCATATGTCTATTTATTACTGGCCCTCAAATAAATTACTCTGACATTTGCATAACATTTTCTTGCCATATTGGAAATAACCATTTAGGCCTAGAATGGGAGCCTTCTCATTCACTAGTCAGATGGGAATTTATTTTTCCATTTTCCCCTCTAGTCTTGTATTAGCTAGCTTTGGCTACCACTGTTTAGAATTTCTAGCTTTACATGGCATCCTTACTCACTTCCTAATATAATGACCTTTGCAATAGGTGGGGAGATGTAAAAGTATTGAGTTCAATTTATTATGGGCAAAGAGGCTCCTAAGACATGTCTGTACTTATTATATATATTTTGATATGAAAATAAGTACTAATATATGTAAACTTAATTTTTCATTATTGTTTCCATAAAATAAACTTTCATCCATTAAAATAAAGCAGGTCACTGTGCCTATGCTAGTGGAAATGTTTTCTCTACTGTGAATTTACTCATTTTACTGTAGTAAACTCAATAATGTGCCATTTCGCGATAGCTTTTAAAATGACTGTAGAGAAAGGTGAAGAGACAGTAACAGTGGCTGCCTTAAGATCAGTGAGGCAATCTGTTCAAATGTGCACCCCACACACACATAATTCAAAAGGGGAACTGTGGGGGAGGACTTGCCGGAAAGTATAAATTCTAAGTAGACATTTGTACTTCTGAGAGTCCGCAGACCAAATCCATTCAAAAATTCCTAGGAATCAAATCCCCATCTTATGAAGGAGGCTTAGAGCGAGCTGGAGTCAACCAATAGGGACTAAGAGGATATTACAAGCTAGACAGTGTGATGGATGGTAGAAGAACAGGAGATTAAAACAGTAGAAACCAAAGGACAAAATTCATACCTGTGGGTTTCACTGGCATTGATGTAAAGCAAATAGATGCAGCTTTGATCATGGTACAAAACCTGTTAAATGTAGAATAACAGCCACCGCGTGTGAGTGGCTGAAAGTATTGGTGCCTGATTCTAATGGACACAAGTCAGTCATTTGGAGGATGGGTTATTAACATTGCTATACCACAGAATTATTGATCTCAGGATGGGTTAGTGAATTCTCTTTTACCCTAAATATATTACATTTAATTATTCAAGTGACACCTGCATGTATTTTCACAAATTCAAACAATACATAAGCCATTCTTGCTCTAAAAGCAACTACTTCATAGATAGTTCAAATCCGTTTATATGCATCTATTTACATGTGAATCTGGTGTTCCACCTACTGGTTTTAGTTTTCTAACCTGAAATTTGGGCCTGCTGCATGCATCCTTCTGTAACTAGATTTTGTAGCAATCCACTCAAGTCTAAAGGGTCTTTCACATAAATCAGGACTATGTACATTATTTTAATTCAGGTTCTAATTTCATAAGGGCAATAAATAAGTGCTCTTGGGAAAACTAGTCACAGTGTTGCACAGGCACAGTCCTTCTACTGAGATTTGGAATGTGGGAACAGGAGCTGGAGAGATGGTACCATTATTAAGAGCACTGGCTGCTTTTCCAGAGGATCTGAGTTTGGGCCCCAGTACGTACACTGAGATGCTCACAGCATCCTGCAACTTCATCTCTAAGTCATCTGACACCCTCACTTGACCTTGGCAGGCACTGCACTTGTGTGTGCATATATTCACCAATACATAAAACTAGTCTTTAGATTATTGGAGTATGGCTAGGTGCTTTGTCTCAATATGTCTTTTTTATTGGTTGGCCTCTCTCTCTCTCTCTCTCTCTCTCTCTCTCTCTCTCTCTCTGTCTCTCCTCCATGCATGCTGATTTACCCAGCCATCTCCTCAGCCCCACCCCTGTAATAACACATGTCTACTTTTATCTTATAACATCTTTTTGTTAAGCAAGTGCTGATTAACAAGGCTTATGGCTTATGGTTGTAAGGAAGAATGAATGAGTCCTGTTTATTGGAACATTTTTTTCAAGTACACAGGCTAATAAAACATAGTTTAGGTGATCCTTGATGTGAACAGTCTGCCTTTGTCCCTCCCTTTGAATCCATGGAAGATTGGTCTTAAGACTCTAGGATACCAATGAAAGGAAGGCACCATTTATAAATTGATGCAGTGTTTATTTGTTGCTCCTACACATCCTCCTGTATGCTGTAAGTCACCTCGAACCTATTTTTAACCTAATACAATGTAAATATCAAGTAGAGACTGTTCTTCTACATTAGTTAGATTATCTTGAGAAGAAATTAAGTGCATACAAGTTTGCCACAAGTGCAGTTTTACTTGTTTTGAGACAAGAAATCAGGTATCCTAGGCTGTCTTTAAATTCACTATTTACCCAGGAAGGACCTTCTCAGTGCTGGGATTGCAGGCATGCTCCATTATGCTGAATTAAAGTGTGGCTAAGGATCTGTCACAGGGATTCATGCATGCTAGGCAAGCACTCTACCAATGGGGCAGTATCCTCACTCTCAAATACCATAGAATTGAAGATTTCCTTTAAATAGTCAGTTGAAGCTGTGGCTGGGAGACCTTTGGAGAGAGAGTGAGAGGGTGACCCCTGAATGTGAGATTCTGTTCATTTCTAACGGGCGCAGGTCTGAGAACTGTGCAGAACAGGCACCAACACCAGACTTGGTACCTGTTGCATTAGTGTTAGACAAATTTCTTCTCCCTGCAGCATAAAACAAAGATGTACTTTTCCCAACTTTATCTCTTGTCTTTTAAACCTTTTGCAGTTGAATTCCAGAACAGACTATTTCCCAGCAATGTCTGCATTTAATCCACCCCAGATGGAATGTGGGAAGCCGGCTGCAATGTCTGCTCCTCACTTCAGAAACATTAGGATGTTCCCTCAAATTTTGTACATAAAGAACTGAACATGCCTGCTTACCCGGCAAGAACTTGATTGGTGCTCATGGTTGGAGTCAGTGACTATATCAGATGAAGTTTCCTGAACTCATTAGACACAGAAGTCCCTTTGTGTGCATGGTGTATTGTGCCTGTACATGTACTTCTTTTGTTCTTCCTGGGATCTTGAGTAAATCAGTTGAATATTCATTAATTTAAAATTTTTATCCAGCTGAGTTCTTCATGGCTCAAAGAACATTTGCTTCTGACCTCAAAAAAATCCACACTCTGTGTCTCAGTGGGAGGATGTGAAGAACAGATAGAGAGAATGGAAAAGAAAAAGAAGAAGGCAGGCGGGAGGAGGAGGTAGAGAAGAAAGATTAGAGGTAGGGAGTGTCCCCTTTGCTTCGCCTAGGGGAGGGGTTTGGGAATGGAAGAGATCCTGCAGTCCTGACTTTACCTCATCACCATGAAGTCAGCTGACTTCAAAAGGAGCTACAAGGAGCTGGGCAATGGCTCTGTTGATGAGGTGGGTGCTAGTTCCATAGTAGGAAGACCTGAGTGTGACCCCCAGGACCCATGTAAAACAGTGAGACATGGCCTCCACCCAAGAGAGACAGAGACAGGACAATTCCTAGGCCTCACTGGCCAGCTTGCCTAGCCAAATCAGGGAGCTTCAGGTCCAATGAGAGACTTTGCCTCAAGAATAAGATAGAGATTGGTGGAGGAGAATACCTGATAATAACCCATGCCTTACACACACACACACACACACACACACACACACACACACACACACACACACACAGGAACTGCTAAGACTAAAGAGCTTGAGAAACTCACCTCCTTTTTTAATTAAGTGTACTGACCTCCATTCTCAGTACCTGTTTGGGTCCTTTTTTTTCGGTAAGGAGCCTTGTAGGTTGTGAATGAAGGCTGGAGAAAAGAGACACTCAAAATGATGACACCCCTGACAACATGTTAGGTACTTCCCATGTCTTCTAAACATATTGGGATGTGCAGGTACCTGCTGAGATGATAAACTTCCTCTCAGCTCTCAGCTCTACTCTTCCTTTCTCCGGGACTTCACATCTGTCAAAATTGTAAGGCTGTGTTTCTGTGTGTGTGTGTGTTTGTGCACATATGTGGTGTGCATGTATGGTATGTGCATGTGTGTCCACCTATGTGCATGTCGAGTAAAGAAGAACATGTTGCTCTACCACTGACCATCTTAAGGGTCTTTCACCAAATGTAGGGGTTGCTGGTGACTGGCAACCCCTAGAGATTCTCATGTCTCAGCTTGTTGGCACTGCAGGTTTGGCAAAATGCAGCCACACTCATATTTTAAGTGAATGGTAGGAATTTGAGCTCATGTCCTCATGCTTGAATGGTAAGCACTATTTTCCATTTAAACATCTTCGCAGCCTCAGGTCAGGTGTTTTCTGTAACAGACTGTGGCTGTCTATGTGAGTGCATGCCACTTTTGGGAACTGACTTTAACCCTGGTGTGAACAGCACTGGACAGAAGGTTCACCCATACCCACCCAATAGCCTATGCCCTCTACAGTTGCCTAACATACCCCAGGAACTGCACAGATGATCCCTAGATCATGCTGTGCCTCAGACATGTTTTCCAGTCAAGAACAAAACATATCCCTCAGCAGGCATCTAGGGTGAGAGCAGATGATGGGTAACTCCAAACTAATCACCATAGTAACCAATGGTACTATAGTAGGTACACAGAAATTTAACATATTCATAAATTTACCAGGAAGTTTTACTTTCCTATGTCTGAATGGAGAATAGCTAAGAAATAAGAAAAGATCAGTGAGCTAGTGAAGGCTCTGTAGAGGAATATGTAAAATGAATATATATAGATATATATTTATTAGAGTGTGTTATATAATGAAATCTGGATCACCCAACAGTGGGTGTCTTCACATTGGAGGGGCTGAGCTTTCAGAAGCAACTCAGTCCATGAATCTCAGTACCCTAATTAGGTACTAGAGAGTAAATGGTCTTCATTCTCTGTAGGGAGCCCAGGGAAGATGGGTCCTGATAGCAGGGAAAGAATACAGCGTGGCAGCCGTCACCCACCAGTGAGACAGGAAAGCAGAAAGCAAACAGGTTTTATTCTTCATATTTCCTTTTATCTTGGTGCCATAGGAAGGTGCTGCCCACATTTAGGGCAGGACTGCCATGTCAAATAATCCCATCAAGGAAATGCCTCAGAGGTATGCCCAGAAACCTATCTCTTAGTCAGTTTCAGACCCAGCAAGTTGACACCACAGTTAAAAAAAAAAAAAAAAGCTGAAAATAAAAAGGTTTCAGAAAGATTATCTTTGGCTTTAGTATCCACAATTGACTCATTCTGGAATGTCACAGATATCAAAATCTGAGGATGCTTAGAGTGCCTAATTTAAAACTAGTGTATTTACATAAAATGCATGCAGACCCTCATGTTCATTTAAAATCATTTCTAAAGTATTTGTGGCATCTACTATCTTGTAGGTGTTATACAAGATGTTGAAATGCTGTATTATTTAAAGACATTGATGAGTAATATGTCTGTAAATTTTAGGGCAGATATCTGAACCCACCCCACCTCCAATATTTCATTCTGCAGTTGAATGAGCACAGAGTTGGGATTTTTAGAGAGAAAGAACTGATTAAATTTTCCTTTTAGTTGTCACTTTGAGAAAGTCATAAAATAGCAGCTTCCTCTTTGGAACTGAATCTCTTTTCTAATTGTTCTAGAACCTCTGCATTCAGGCTTTCAGCTAGTCTGAAATGTGATTATGCTATTCTATTTTTAAGAGAAGCAAGAGACAGTCCCTTCAGTGTTCTAACTCAGACAAATAGTTCTTAAAACAAATTTGGATCATGCAGCTGAAGCATTAAGTGAAATCTCCGTCTTTCTCCATATTTTCTCTGAACTGAAGAGCCTGTCCAGCTTCGGGCTTAGCTCCATCTCCAGATTCATAGCTAGGTTGCTGTGATGGATGAGGCTCTGCCTCTCCATGGAGTGAGGAAAGCAGCATTACCACCCCCCTTTCCAAGTGTCCTACCAGAAGGAGGGCACAGAGCTTACCCCGGGAGGAACAGGAGGGTCACTGAGGTAGGGTCTCTGCATTGTGTGTCCTCCTCAGTCCTGAAATGACTGAGTTTTGATTAAGGGAGACTATGTCTCAAGACAATTTATCAGCCAATGTATTTAGTACTGCAACCCCCCATCACCCCTGCCCCACTCCCAGTTACATGTGATCTTCTGGGAAATCTCTCAGCTTTCTCTGTTACTTTTGCTTGGTTTTACTCAGAACAGAGCCCTTCTCTGGTGAAAGGTGCCCACATCTAAAGAGCATATGGAATTCAGCTACCTGCTTGGAATTCTAAAATTGATTATTTTTCCTTGTTTCCAAAGATCTTGATCAAGTTTCTTGAAGCCATAACCACTACTGGGAAGAGGTTTCTGAGGCAGACATCAATTCTAAAGGCTGAGGGCTGGAGATGGGGATGGAAAAGAATGTCATTTTTTAGAGGAGTCAGACACAGTTGAAGCCATATGACAAATACAATTTCAAGAAATAAAATAATCTGAATTTTGGTGTGAAATTTCCTGCTTTGAAAATCTTGACAACTGTTTTATTTAATTTTTAAGTGCCATATCTTTAGAGCAAACTCCATCTTTAGCCTGACCTGTGACACAACTATGTGTATGTGACATTTACCTTAGACCCATTTTCATGATCCTTGTGCCTGTAGATGAGCCTTGCAGACTCTGGGACATGTCCTCACAACCTTTCTGTTTGTTATAAGTACGTAATAGTCCCCAAGACCATGTTTTATCCCTAGTATTTTTCATCTCCATGAGCCTGGGCATCAGTATATTATCAACAAGTAGCAAATAGGATTTTCCAAAGCATAAAATTATTAAGGAGCTCAACATAGTTAAATATTGTGACGGTCTTTAAAAGGCATAAATATTGCGTATTAGTAAGACATATCTCCTTTTTAGTTGAGTGGAAGGAATGACCTTCCAAACGAGTAAATCCTTGTTTGATCCTCTTCCATTAAGAATGAGAAAAGCTTGTGATTTGCTTCTGACCAATAACATGTAGCAAAGGTAATGAGATGTTAGTTCCTTGATTGGTTTAAGTGGTATAGATAAGATAAGGTGGGTGTTCCATTATGCTCTACAAGAATCTTTCAAGTAAGGAGCCTCAGAACATGCCTACAATCCCAACATCCAGGAAACTAGGGCAGGAAGGTCACAAAGACTAACACTGAAAGTACTAAAGTCTTAGTAGGCTAAGGCCAAAATTGTTCCAGCTAGTCATGAAGAATGACAAAGTTTTTCTGTATGCAATTCACAGAAAGGGTCAAGTATAGGAAGCCCTATAGGGCTTAAGACAAGCTTTCTTCTAACTGTGAATAATCAGTTTGGGCTTCTAGCCATACAGCTGCAAGGGAATGAATTCTATTGCTTGAATGAACTTCGAAGTGGATTTTCCCCTAGTTTAGCCCTAGGTGAAATCATGGTGTCTCTTGCTAGCACCTCAATTATAGCCTGTCAGATTTCTGTGCAGGGAAACCAGTTGAGGTGTATGTGGATTTATTGTCTGTGAGAAACCTGAGGTGATGAATGAATGTTGTTTTAAGCCATTGAAAAGATAGCAATTTATTATGTAGTAATAGAAATCTAATAGGGGAAGCTTACAATCTCTAGTTTATGGAAAATGCAGTTGCCAATGTAACATTAAAAAAAGGCACAAGGACATTAACTTACCTGAAATTCTTTTAGAAAAAATTGTCAAACTCATTTAAAACAAAGTCAAGGAAAATGCTAGAACTTGGTCTTTCTCTCCTGAAGATCCCAATAGCCTTTCTCTGTTTTGCACATTTAGAGTTTTGATTATTATGTAGCATAGTTTCTCCTCTCTCCAGCAATTTCCACTATTTCTATAACCAGTGGAGACTGGGGTTAGGGATAAGTGAGTCTTCCAAGTTTCATGGGTTTCCTGAGTCCTGTAAATTTAATGCATTTCCTAGACCCTATATGTTTTCTTTATATCCTGAGTCTTAGGAGTCTCTCTTCCTCCTCCATAAGAAGTGATAAAATGCTACACAACAGTCTAGTGCAACCTCAAACAAGATAGTATTGCTTTCATTACATGGAGAAAAGTGCATAATACAACTCTCCATGGAATTATTGAGATTGTGAATTATTTTCTGAACACATTTATATTTAAAGTCAGCACCTTCTTGTGTGTTCCACAAGGGATCTGATATTATGAGTCTGCTTATAGATTCCTCCAAATGGAGACATTAGGAGAGGATTGTAGAAGTAGGGTGACGGGGAGAAGGATAGACTTCAGAGACTACTTTCCCTTCAGTCTCATGTGCCTTCTAAGGCTTCAGGTCCTAGTGTGGTTCCTGTACTTTCACTGTGTGTGGTCATCAGTGCTATTTGTAGTGATAAATAGGAATAAATTTTAAATTGATGCAGTAAAGTGAAAAATTTAGTTCTTAGATCACATCATTATCTATGCATATCAAGTGGTAAGTGGTCATTTTCTACCAATGGCTATTCTATTCAGTGATGACATAAGAAGTGTTTCCAACACTCCAGGACACAATTTTGGGCAATGAGGTGGAGAGTCACCTGACCTCTAGACACTGCTAATGTCAACCCTTATCTTCTTCATTCTATTTTGATGTTTTTTTTCCTCTGGATTGTTTCTCTATGTCAATATTTTATCTATTAGAATAACCATTTTTCTACATTTATTATCTACCATGAGTAGCCAAGTGACCTTATCTTCAGTCAGTCATGGGTTGAGATACCAACAAAGGAAAGAGTATAGAATAATCTATAACCCTACCTTAGCACGGTTATGTCACAAATATCTCATTTTTTTATGGAGTCAAGGCTCCAGAAAGTGGGGAGGTTATAACTGTCGGGCTTTCATAGGATTGCAGGAAGGTGTTGGCAGGAGCTGCTGTCTCAACAGATGGTTCAGCTGAACAGGGATCTCTTGCTAGACTCACTAGCATACTTGCCTGTTTTCTTCCTCTGGTGTCACATGACATTGTGCTGCCTTTTCCTGCATTAGTGACATGAGAGAGGTGAAGATGTTCAGGGATCACGGAAAGGGAGAAGGTGAGATGGAGAGAAAGAGGGAACAGGATGATCTAAATAGGAGATGTATTTCAAAACTTAAATTGTGTGCAATTGTTACTGTTGCTTTTATTGGCCACACAAAGCTGTCCTGTATGGTGTGGGAGGAGACTTCTTGGGGTGAGCTGGCCAGGGCTTAAGGGGTCATTATGGTCACCTTGGAAGCCTCCTAGGAAAGTTAGGTGGATTTGATACACGAAAGGTCTTTCACCCTTGTGGAAGGACAGATGACACATAGCAAAGGGTAAAAGAATTTCCTGTCCCAGAGGAATTGATGGGAAAAGACCAAGGCCTCTGTGACTTCATTCCAACTTGGAATTGTGTCTGACAGGATGTGATGCTTTGTCAGTGGCTTCATACAAATCATAGAAATTATAGTTATGATGTAAACCTTTCTCTCAAAAGTAATTTGAAACATTAACCCACTTATCAAGATTTGGAACAAATGTGTTAATATTCAGAAAAAGTAACCCCAGCAACCCACTCCTGGAGCCGAATTTCTCACAAGCTTTCATATACTCTGGAGTGAGTCTCACTACTAGCTTGGTAGTTCCACAACATATGCTCATTAAGCTCCCGAGTATCTCCTGCCAGCAGAGGGTTTTCCAGAAAAGAAAATGTAGAATGAACAGTTCTTTGCCTGTCTGGCTGACAGAGGGTGAGACAGGGAGTTGTGTGGGTAGGTGAGGATGAAGGCAGATGGTAACCCCTCTACACACAGACACACACACATGCGCGCGCGCGCGCACACACACACACACACACACACACACACACACACACACACACACACATTACCCTGTGCTAAGAGGTAGCTTCAGGTTTCCAGTGTGTCCTGCCCTGACAATTTGGAGGAATAGAAATCTTTGGTACCCATGTGTTTGGTGTAGTCCTCTACTGTTACGGTCACTTTCTAGATGACAGAAATCACCCTTCTCCCAGTCAGCTATGTTTGACTGGCACTATTAATCATGTCATGATCCTAAAACACATGAAATTATAGCAAGAGTCAGTTTTAGGTATGCTAGCTAGTTTTTATATCAACTCAACGCAAGGTAGAATCATTTGGGAAGAGGGAAATTCAATGGGAATGACAATGCTCCACCAGATTGGCCTCTTGGGAAGTTCATGTTGCATTGTCTTGATTGACGATAAATATGGGAGAGTCCAACTTCACTGTGCCCACAGTACCACCCCAGCAGGTGAGCCTGAGGAAACTACAGGGTATAAGTCAGCAAGCCACCCTCCTCCATGGCCTCTGCATCGGCCTCTGCTTCCAGGTTCCTGACTTGCATTCTTTTCCTGCCCTGACTTCTCAGTGATAGAATGTGATGTGTCTCTCCAAGTTGCTTCGGCCATGTGTTTTATCACAGCAATAGACAATTAAGGCAAACAGAGAGTCCACATTCTTTTTTTAAATATTATTTTACATATTCATCACTGTTCTTCCTCCTTCCCCTCTTCCGAGTCAGTCCCTCAGCTTCGCCCCAGCTGATCCCCCATCCATTCCTCAGAGAGGGTAAGGGAGAGTCCACATTTTATCACTTGGACTATCACCCATCCTCACAGTTGTCCCATTTTGTTTTAAGTTTTTGTGGATCCGTTACTGTGCTTCACCTATAGGTCAAACCTTTACAAGATATGCAAGTATAATAAAATCTCAGTGTGTGGGAGGCTCCGTATCCATTGATTGGAGGTCTTACTGCAAATCCTGTGTGGATAAGGCGGACTGCTGCATTACTGAAAGAGAGAGAGAGAGAGAGAGAGAGAGAGAGAGAGAGAGAGAGAGAGAGAAAGAGAAAGAGACAGAGACAGGCAGAGAGACAGATAGACAGATAGAGAGACAGAGATTGAATCTCAGGATTTCTAATTTCCTGAAAAGAGAGAAAAAAGGAATTTTGAAAAAGAGAAGGAATTGAAGCCAGAGGAAGCACAGGATGTAAAATGTTTTTTCTCCTAATGAACTTCAGTGAATAGTTTTTAAAATATATAAAATTTAAATTGAAAGGCATTTTCATGTTTGAAAGTTCTAAGCTGTAAAAATAAACCCTGGAAGTGGATCGCCTGGGGTAAGACTTAATTAAATGCTGTACAGTAAATTAGCATAATTTGATGAGCATCAGCTTTAGTTCCTCGAAACTGAAACGGGCAGACGATTTAATTCTGTAATATCTTTTAAATTCCACTGTCTCATCTCCAAAGCATAGTTTTAGAGAATAAATTCTAAACAAGGTATTACTAAGAAAGTGGTAATTTATTACAGAGATCATGAATTGGCCCTGGGATTTGAGAAGCATCTTCAGGCGGATGCTACAAGTCTGTATGAATCATAGTTTCTTGAAAGACAGCATATTTGAAAAAATAAGTTGAATTTCTAATTCTGAAGCAGAGGAATTATCTACTGTAGTCACAGGAATGCTTACCAGGAGTATCAAAAAGGCCCTGCCTCCCCCTTTCTTCCCTCCCTCCCCCTTTCTTCCCTCCCCCCTTCCTTTTTATCTGTTTCTGAATGAGTATCTTAAACACCAGGTTCTTGGCACTAGGAAAAGCTTTTGGAGAGAAGAGGAAGCATCCTTTGTTAGAGCACATATAAGTCCTAGTGGTGGCTGTCCATAACCCCCCAGAACTTGTCCTCCATTTTGTTCAAAGTACCTAAGAAAGTATCAGTAATCAGGAGTCAAAATGGGACACAATGTCCTCATGCAGATAAACAGAGAAAGTATTCATGAATAATGAGGATTAGAAATCTTGCCTTCATTAGAAGTTTTTATTTTATTCGTTTTAAATTTGTGTGTACCTGTGTGTGTGTGTGTGTGTGTGTGTGTGTGTGTGTATGTGTGTCCCCTATACTAGAGGTTTCTGGCCTGTCTGGCCAATGATCTAAACCTGCAGACTCACAGTTCCACAGAAACACATAGAAACACATATATTAATTACATACTGCTGGTCTATGGCTCAGACATATTGCTAGCTAGCTTTTGTATCTTACTTCAACCCATTTCCATTAATCTGTCTTGCCACATGGCTGGTTGCTTACCTATCTCTTTACATCTTGCTTCTTGGGAGGCTGGATCCCATATCCTTCTGACTCTACCCTCTTTCCCCTTTATCTATGCTCAGATCTCCTGCCTACTTCTAAGATGCATTGCTATTGGTTGAAACAGTTCCTTTATTTACCAGTAATAATCACAGCATATAGAAAGACATCCCACATCAGAGCACAGGCATGCAGGTATCTGTGCAAGCCAGAAGAGGGCTTCAGATCCCTGGAAACTGGAGTTAATGGGTGATTCTGAATCACCCATAATAGATGCTGAAACTGAACTCCAGTCCTTTGCAGCAGCAAGTGCTCTTAACCACTGAGATGTCTCTTTAGACCCTTCTAGGGAAGTTTTTTAAAGTTTGCACTATGCCAATATAGGGTTGCTAGAATGTTAATTCAGGAGAGTTGTAGGTGGGTGGACAGACATTGCCTGGACATGCTGAGCACTAAGAAGGAAGTTGAGTCACATGAATCGAGGACAATGTTTTGTCTCGTAAATGGTTTACACAAGCAAAAGTTACTGGATCCTCACCTACAGTGAAACATTGAGGTAAAATTTTTTTTTTCCAGACCCCAAAGATAAAATCCCTGAAAACCTGGTAAGTAGAAAAGTAATTTTTGAGAAACTTTAAATTGAGAAGAGATCAGAATTCCCCCTGAAACATATTGTATCTTTGCAAATGTGTTTTAATTATTCCTTTGCCCATTTCCACTCTGCAGCTTTTGGCTTGCCCAGATTTTATGCATATAGTTATCTGTAATTACCAATTCAGGATGAGTGCTGGACTAGGTTGGTCTGAGTGTTTGTCTTCTCACTGCTGCATCCTGAGAAGGCCGGTGGTCTCTGAGGTCCCTAGTTAGAAGGGGTTGGGAGAGGAAGAAGCTAGGGCATCAGGCATCTTATAGTTAGTACAGGTGTGCTCCAGAAGTTTGATAATGAGTCTAGCATGACTTGCTGGGAACATATATGATGTGACATTACAGTTATTCTGTGTCTTTGCCTGAAATGAGCAGATGTCAAGGAACCTCTTTCCTGTGTCTAGGGTATCTCCTATTTGTCTAACACCTTTGGGATTTCACTGGAATCTTGTAACAGACATTACTCCATCACTCTGCATCCCACTCCCAGCACTGTCCTTGGGCTCTTGCATGCAGAGAAAGATAGATATTTGGTTTTTCTGACATAAACTGTTGTCAGATGTCAATATGTGAAGCTCTTGCCTACTCCATTGTCTTTCTCCTCCAACCAGCCATAGATGTTTAGTTCTATGTCTTTGCTTTCATGTCATCTTATGTTTCTTTGAGCATTAGGCGACAGTGCCCCAAGAGAGCATCTGAGCAGACATTCCACAGATGGGAGGAGTCAGGGGAAGGAGCTGCTTCAGTGTGTTGCAGTAAAACAGAAGAGAAAGGGCAGAAACAAAACAGGAACAACGTGGGCTCTGAAAGCTCAAATGCCACCTCTGGAACCTAGTGGAAGGAAGGGTAATTCTGTCTGCAGGGTTCTTTGACTTCTAACATACAGATATTCTTCAGCACCTGCATACATAAACAGGCATGCAACACATGTACAACCACGCGCGCATGCACACACGTGTGCACACACACACTTGCATGTACATGCACACATAAGTGAGTGCACCCACTTCTACACACACACACACACACACACACACACACACACACACACACACACACACACACAGAATATTTAAAATACAGCCTCCAAATCAAGTAAACAGGCAAGTGTAATTTTGTCTTAGAGTCAATGTACAGGTCATAAAATTTTGTTCTGAAAAACCCTTAGCAGGAGAGAATGTAATAGTCTTCTCAGAAAGTCTTGGTCTGGAAGTGTCCTAAGCTGCTTAGGCTGTCCACTGTTCAACTTTTTCTGGCCTCTGTTCTCTCTTTCGAGGCTTTATTGCCCAACTCTCTACATTAGTCCTGCCTTTTGGCTTGCCTCTTTGAACTCCAAAGCCCCACTCCTACTTTTTCTAGTAATTCCCAGATGAAGTAATTGTCAAATCAGACATACTGGAAGTGATCTCTTTGTGAATTTTCTGAAAGTTATACAGTTATTTCATAAAGGCATTTTGAGGCCAGGCAGAATGTGTGGCTTCAAAGGCAGATTGCTTGCACTCTGTAAAACCCAACTACTTTCTCATTCTATATTACAATTACTTTAGGCTGCTGCCAAGGACACAGTGCCTCTAGTTAGCCCCACACCTCCCACTGGTTCTGCTGAATCCACCCTGAGTCTCTCTGTTGAAGGACATGGACAGCTTAAGGAGCTCCTTAAGCATGAGGAGACAGAGAATGTAAAAACCATTCCTGCTCTGTTTAAAGTGTCAAGTTTGAATTCTCATAGCCAGGGGTCTGGGACTGAAGTAACTGCAACGTGGGAACATATGTTTTCCTCAAGTCAGCCTATAAATTAGGGGACCTTGTCCACGAGGCTCTCCCTGCCTGTAGGCTGAGTTGTGCTCAGGTGTAAGTGTGTGCATGGGGGTCCTTTCACTCTGTCCACAGCACCCTATAAACCAAAGGCTCTACAGTTCATTTTTAGATCATGATTCTCTTCCATGCTTTCTTTAGCTCCCAAGGTGCAGTCCACACTGAGCCACATTTGCCAGCTCCTTACATTGAGAAACTTCATGGTATGGAGATTAATTTTGAAATCATGTGGGTGTGAGATCTGTTAAGATTTAGGGCACAGAGGGGAGAATCTAAGAGCTCATACTCTGTGACTTTGGACTTGGGCTAAGTTTTTTTTTCACTTCAATTTGTAAACTTTCATCAAATATCTGTTTCTTAATTGGCAAAATGAGAATAATCACAGAAGTTATCAAAAGATATGGTTCTTACAGAGCCTCTGGGACAGTGTGAAGCCATGTGAAACACTAGGTAGATGGAAGTTGCAATTATGGTTCTGTGTTTCCTATTTGTTTGTGTGTGGTGGGGTCTCAGGTAGCCCAGGCTAGCATGTAGCTGAGGATTTCCTTGGATCTCCAATTCTCTCATCCTTACCTGTTAGGTGCTAAGATTCTAGGCATGTATCCATATACCCTCCCAGTTTGGGGGAGTTAAGGTTGAGTCCACTGATGCTCATATGCTGGCTAAGTACTCAACCAACTGAGCTACATCACATGCTTATAATTTCATTTGCAGTAACTTAGACCATCTTCTCTACAAGCAAAGTCCTGAAGACAGTTTTGGAGCAGGTGCTTATTGAGAAATGACTCCCAGCTTATTCTGTAAGGAAAGGGAGGGCCAGGAGAGGACAGGAAGAATGAAGACTGGACAGAATTTTAGCTGGAGTGCTGAGATGATGATACTAACCCCTATATCTGGGAGAATTCACCCACTGGCTTCAGGCTGCTCCAGTAGAACTGCCAGAAATTTCCATTGGATGTGGGAAGACTCTTAGAATCTGGGTGGATTAAACAAAATCAGTAATAAGGA
The DNA here is from genome assembly GCA_004025045.1 of Sigmodon hispidus. NCBI lineage: Eukaryota > Metazoa > Chordata > Mammalia > Rodentia > Cricetidae > Sigmodon > Sigmodon hispidus. Next base: position 30,189 of record PVIH01011301.1, on the reverse strand, counting down.
GCTTGCAGCAAGATTTTACAGGTGGATCATATTCATAAAATCATTGCTGTTGAAACAGGATTCTGTGCCAGAGACCAGAGCATACAAAAATACCCATTGAGACTCAAGTGGAGGAAATTTGCAGGCTTGCTCTGGGCTTACTGAATGGAGATCAAGTTTGAATTTTTGTTGGGAATCAGGTTCTGCTGTCTTGTAATGTACCTGAGCCACCGCCCTGCTCTGGGGTTGGTGAATGACTTTGGACTGGTGGCCTGGGGGGATTTGTTTTCCTGAGTGCCCTTGCTTCTTATTGCTGATGCTTGGAAATCATACTCAGTAGGTTTCTAGCTGTAAGGTGTCGTAAGCATCTCTCTTCTTGGTCATTGAAACATGCTATTTTGAAGCCCAGGGCTTTTTCTTCTTGCTTTGTTTGCTCTTGTTCAGGAATGAGAAAATATGAGCAGTGATATAATAATCAGTCACATTCTTAAAAGCAATTGGTTGATAAAGTATAATTTCCAAGTCTCTGTCCTGCTTATGAGGTGGTACCTGTCTCTTCATTCAACTCTACACACCATTCATTGAAACAGAGAGAGAGAGAGAGAGAGAGAGAGAGAGAGAGAGAGAGAGAGAGAGAGAGAGAGAGACTTTCATTTATTTTGGCACCATGCTGAGTTAAATTCTCCCATTATATTCTCTATGTTTCTTAGAATAGAAATAGACAAAAATGCTTCCCAGTCCTCTAAATTTTTTATCAAGTTGAGAAAAACCCTTTAATAAGTGATCTGGTTTGTAATTAATGAGTTCTACTCAAAAGACAAGTTTAACTTTTGATTCTTGAGGCTGAAATTAATGGAAACTCTCAAGCATGTGGCTACATCCTCTTTATTCACATATGGCTTATTCACCTTGTAGCCTTGTCTCTGTGTTACTGGGAGACTCAGCAAGCTGGGATTGGCCACCCAACCCCAATCCACCAGTTAAGGAGACAAGAACAGGGGAAGGCAGAGAAGGAGGCTTATTCTCTGTGGCCACATTGAAAAGTGAAATAAAGAAAAACCAAGGGATCCAGTGACCCCCCCCACCCCAAATCCAAATACATATTCAGAATACTGACATGAGGTTGACATTTGAATAGAGGGCATCTATTCATTATTATGCCCAATATGCCCAATCAGTCCTGGTCAAGGTGTGTCCAGCCCATCTGTGATCCACTTGTACCTTGGTCCATGCTGTCCCACAAGCTGGTCTGCTGAGCTGTCAAGATGGTCTGAAGTGTGGACTGTTTTCTAAATAGGCAAATTCTTCTTTTCACTCTTAACAAGGCTACAGCTTGTCTCTTCCCTGTGCATGCAATCCCTGGGTGAGTTTTAACTTCAGGGGACCCATTGTTTCAATAGTCTGAAGTTACTAATATTTCTCTTTAAAATACTTTCTCTCTTGCCATTACCATAACACATGCATAGACCTTTAAATCATGGCTACATGGACTCTCAGCTGCCCAATGTCTTTTAACCACTGCTGCCTATGGCCAACTATTCACAGAGTGACATTTTTACATAAGAAGTAAAAATTAATAAAGCAAAGAAATCATATAGACAGAATACCTAGTGTCTTTCAAGGGCAATATAAAGGTGTTTTCAAATATTGTATGTATTGAAGTACTAGATTTCTCCCTTTTCTGTGGGCATATGCTATTATAGCAAAAAACCAGATATATCAAATTGCATCATTTGAGTAAGCCTCTGCACAGCAAATGAAACCATCTATAGAATAGGCACCATCTAAGGAATGAACAAAAATATTTGCACACTGTACATCTGATACAGGGTTAAGGCCCTAAATTTATAAGGGATTTAGACAACTCAAGAGCAAACACACAAATGATCACAAGCAGGGTGAGGGGTAAGACAAACACACTGATAGCTACTTCTCAACACCCCACAAAATGCCAACAGGTGAAGTCAAACATGCCTGCCATCAGTACTAGTCAGAAATGCAAACGAAACAAATTGGGGGTGTAGATTGCACCAGACAGTACTGCTTTGAAACCATGGTGACCCAAACTTGATATCCTGGGACCCATGTTTGACACTGCTCACGTGGCATAGTCTGAGACTAAATAGGCCACAGGACTAGAGGCAGACCAAATGCTATTCTGCTCGTAGAGCATTGCAATTCAATAACTGCAGTGATACTCTACAATAATCTTCTGCCAGTGTCTCACTCAGCCATCACTGCAGAAACTTCCTCTTGGCAGTAAGCAGGAACAAAGACAGAGACCCACAACTGAACAGTGTGGTGAAGGTGACAGACCTTGGAACACTGTCCCACATGGGGTATGGCCTCCCTTGTGGAGTCAACACTGGCTAGCATACCAATTTGAGATAGAACCCAGCCTCTCCTCTCTGTATCAAGGCTGAACAAGGCATCCCACCATAGGGAATGGGCAGAGCCTTAAAATGGAGAGCAAAATAAAAAATTTAGTAAAAAGGAGGTAGGTTAAGGCTGTGGTTTTAATAGAATGAACTTCTTTATTGTACTCAATGCTAAATGAGAGAGAAGTTAGTCCAGATGACTTTATTTATTTATTTATTTATTTATTTATTATTTATTTATCTATTTTGCTCAGAGGAGTTTTGTGTTTTATTGTGGGGTCCTGGAGACTTAGAGGGAGATTCTCTTCCATGACCCCAGACCCAAAGACAAACAATGTATAAATATTGGAAAGAAATTTTTTATTTATTATGAATAAGGTCTCATTTTTTTATCCATGTATCTCCTTGTTCTAGGTGACTTTAATACTGAGGATATTAAAACTATGCATGAACACTCCTCTCTCTCTTTTCTCCTCTCCCATTCCCTCTCTCTTTCCCTCTCCTGTATATAGAAATGTATCAAGATTCTTTCCTGGGGAAGCCAAGGCATCTACCATGATGTTGGTCCTGTTACATTGCATGCTGGCTATTACAGGAGGGTACTGTCAAACCTAATGAGTTTAAGCTGCACAAAGCCACCTGGGCATTTGTGACCCTCCAAATTCTCATAGCTGTGACTTCCCTTCCCATGCTCTCTGGCAGTTCATTCTATTTGCTGTGTATCTGAGATGACTCATTTGTGCTTATGACTTGTCATCAGTGATCCTATAGGGCATCTTATCAAATTTTCTGGATTTCTGTTTAAATGGAATTATGTTAGCAAATGCCAGTTAAGTGTTTTTGAAAAGAATGCTACTACTTGGGGCTGGGGCAAAGGCTAACTTAGGAAGGTGCCTGCTTTCCAACCATGAAGACCTGAGTTTGTATCATCTTCAACAATGTAAAGCTCCAGGCCTTAGTCACTTATGGTTGGGGCATACTTTTAATCCCAGCGCTATGGATGCAGGGGCAGGTGGAGTTCTGTGAGTTCAAGTATAGCCTGAACTACATATTGAGAGTCTATCCAGAGCTGTATAAAAATTTGCCCTTGTAAAACATGTGCTTGGGGATGGAGGCAGGAGGAGCCCTGAGGTGTCAGAATGGGTTTAATGGACAGGCAGTCAAGTATAGGTAGTAAGTTCTAGGTTCATGAGAATCCCCATCTCACAAATTAGAATTGAGATTGATGGTGCAGACATTTGACATTGACTTCTGGCTTGTACACACATGTGCACAAATACAAACACAAGCTAAAGTAGGAACTATTTATTGACAGCTGATTTTATAAAGGATTAATACTTATTAAGGAGTTTAAATGAAACACTCATTGATACCAGATTGAATGTTACGGCAATTTTGGGAGAGTTGAGTTGTTATATGCGGCAACGGTAGCAATCTTTCCTCTGAGAACATGGGGAATAAACAGAGAGGGAATGCAGCGTTCAATCGGTCTTTGAAGGGACTGGTCATAGCCTGTACAGGGGTCCTCAAGACCTCAAAGCCATGTCTCTAGGTCTTGCTAAATAGCACCTGATCCTGCCACACATGTACACACATCCCACTTGTATATGCACACACACACACACACATACACACAAACTTGCACACAGGGTGCTACTTCTAGAGAAGTTGGTCCTTCCCACTCCAAGAGGATGTTGAACTTAGTGTCTAAGTCCACATTGTCATGTGTAAAATAAATGAGAGAGTGAAACAGCAATTTACACAGAGCATTCTGTAGAGAGCATGCTCATCTGTGCCTGCTACCCTCACTGACCCTCTTCTCATTCTACACCACCCTCAAGTTTGAGAAAGAAAGTAGAACCTGTCCTATCTACATTCGCCTTGCTTTCTTTCCTTGTCTGGCTTCTCTCTGTGTAGTGTTTCATTATAAATATACATTGTAATTTGATAACTATGCTAAAATGAAGGTGATGTTTGTAACAATTTATTTGTATGTTTTTACTTTCTGTCATCTCAGTTGAATCAATGAATAAAATTACTTTTCCTTCAAGCAGTTGACTCTAAAGGTACTTGTTTTTAAGAGAACCTGCAAAAGAATATACCATCTTCATTTTCTATTAAAAGAAGATAAATGAGGAGATAAAAAAAAATGCCTTTCAGCTTTCTATCATGTACCAAAGAGAGGAGATGTGTCAGCAGTACATATGTCAAGAAATAGTGGAGAATTATAGTTTTATCACTCAAAATCTTTTCTCAAGCAAGTGGGTGGAGATAAATATCTCTTACCCCTTAGCTGTGATTTGTCTTACAGGCAAAGCTCCGTCTGTGTGCAAAGCTTAAAGGTGTGTATTGCATATGTTGTCAGAGGTAGCCATTTCTGACATCCCAACCATTCTCAGAAACCCTGAGCAGAATTCTCTCTTTGTGAAGACACAATCTTCTCTGCTGACACCTACCTTTCAAACTAGAAGGAATTCTGACTTTAGCTATGTTTTCAAGAATAGAACATCTTTCAAGTGTTACTTTTCATTTGTATATTATCCCCAATCTGATAGCTTATCTCTTTTTATTCATTCAAGAAACTATCATATATGCCATGAAATATAAATATGTATACACTACAGTTCTCTTTGAGAGACTGTCCAATTTAGCTTTATTCTGGGTGATATAATATTATAAACTGGCCAAAAAGATCTTAGGGGAGGCTGGGTTTATTCAATACACAGTTTCAGGTTACAAGTCTATCCCTGTGGGGGAGATAAGGCCAGAGCTTGAAGCAGTGAGTTACATACTTAGGAGCAGACAGAGAATTAATAAAGGATGCTTCCTCATCTTTCTTTCTTCAATCTCAGAGTACAGAAGTCAATCCTAGAGAATTGTTGCCAGTAATTTGTAGGGTCTTCCACATCATTTAATGCAGTCAAGACAATCACTCATCGACATTCCTCAGACCAACTTTATCTAGAAAATTTCTTGTTGAGACTCTATTCCCAGCAATCTAGATTGTGTCTAAGTTGAAAATTAATACTAACCATTACACAACCCTCTCAGAAAGTCTATTATTTTAGTAATTTTGAACCAATATCTCACTTAATAATCTGGATGGAAACTTACATAGGGTTCCTATGGAGTCTTCTAAACCATGTCCCCCAAGATATACCAACTCAGTGCTAGTGGGGTTTATGGAAGAGATGGGACTTCTTTCTTACTCTTTAGGTTATCTGCTGTTGCATTACAGAACGCCTCATTGAAAATTAGTTTATTCTACCTCTCACAGTTTAGGCTTGATGGTTGGGGGTTTTCTTTTGCATGGTTTCTGTGTCAGGACTCTTGGTCAGTTGCAGTTAGGGAGAGACTGGGGTTATATTGTCTGAAGATTCAGTAATTCTGGATATTTATACAAATGGCAGTTGATGGTGATGTTGGCTGAGCTTTCAGCCATGGTTACCAATAGACCCCTTGTATGTATTCTCTATACTTACTTGATTCTTACAGGGCTTCTGCTGAGAACATTCTAAAATGAGGATTCCAACAGTGAGCAAGCCAGGAGACTGTAGGGTACTTCATGGCTTCTTGTGACTTCTTAGAAGTACAAGGTATCACTTTTACTATAGTATAATTTTTTGTGTATGTGTATTTGGTTGTTTTATGTATAGGTATGTTTTAAGATATATGTGCACATGTGTGTGTGTGTGTGTGTGTGTGTGTGTGTGTGTGTGTGTGTGTAAGAAGATGCAGGACTGCCCTCTTCTCAAGTAGAGTGAAATTGGACCTAATCTCTTAATAGAGACATGTGGAAATTCATGGAGAAAATGAATTACAAGGTCATCTTTATTAATTTTCCACTGGATTTTCCAAATATTATAGAGCACTGAGATTGTATAGATCAGTTTTGTGTAGTAATGTTTCAAAGTGTGTGTGGAAAGACAGTGGGAGAACTTGTCCTGGACAGGTATTCTCATTCAGAGATGATGTAGAATGTTACATGTGTGGTGCTCACAGAAATATATTTATTTCCTTAATTTTATTATTATTTTCAATTGTCTATAGATACAGATATGCAGGCTAACATGTTCCCAATACTACATAAGACAGAATTATATAAACACACATGTACATGCTCTTGCACACACAAAATCACACTCACAGGATTCTCCTGACATTCAGTTAACTGTGGCTCTTGTACTTTTGAGTTGTTAAATCTGGCAGCAGGATTGTCAGACAAGAGATTCCTCTGTTGCTAATACTGTTGGACATCTTTCTTCAGTCCTCTTAATGTTGCTATATCATTGAGTTTAGAAAAAAAATGGACATAGTGGGAAAAGGTAAAGTTTGCGAGTCAGAGGGCACTGATTTCAGATCCTAGGTCTACGGTGGACCAGCTAAAAGCTGTCTTAAAGTTGTGACTGAATTATTAATTAGTGGAGTCTTGTTCCCCAATGGGTGGCCCAGCTGGCAGAATTGCCTGTGTCTTGCATAAGGTAAATGGCGAGCATCAGACTGTTCAGTTGACTACAACAGGTAGAAGCCAAAGTTAATGCTGATTCCCTTATGAGACTGGGGCAAGAGAACAGTCTCCTTCAGCTTCCTGGCCAGTGGTTGTTTGATCAAAAAATGTCAATAGGTAAGGATTTAGGTGATTAAAAAAAATCTTAAATGAGGCTCATCAAGAAAGCTCTTGCCTGTCATGCATGAAGTCCCAGAGTGGATGCCCAGTACTGCAATCAAGATAAATAAATTTTCAGAGGAGGATGGGGTTAGTAAGTGGGATATCATTTTGGAGATGACAGATTGTACTCAGACCACAGTGGAGAAGAGTAGTTCTTTCAAATGATCTCAGAAGCTGTGTCAGCACTTAGGATCGGGTGAATTCTCATGTCATCTGTCCCAGTTACAAGTATCTTCTGATTTCATTGGTATTCATAGCTATACTTGTGTGTTCCTAAAAATCTATTATAGTATTATTTCTCTGAAAAATCTTATCAAGAAAAATTGGGGCATAATATACATATAAATTAATATCAGGAAATCACATCTTGGGTATACCATGGTTGTGCTAGGAATGTGTTCTAACAAACACTATGGTGAGTATCATTATAACCAGAGACTAAGCCTCAACTTGACCTCCAGTCACAGAGCTAATAAAGTCAGGCATGTTCTTCCCTGCCTATCCACTCTATCTGCTGTCACCTGGATCCACAGTGACTTATTCACTGAGTTCGGTGAGCATCTCACACAGTTGATGTTGGTTCGGCTGACCTGTCAGCCAGGTTAGCTATGACCACGCACTTTGGAAGAACCTCTTATCTTTCTTCCTCAAGCTTACCATCTCCTTCCTGGATACTGTCTAGCTTGATTAGATATTATAGAATCTCTCAAGACTTGGCTTGAGACTTCTTTTCCATTTCCTTCCTCTTAACTGCAGAAACAATGATTCCCATTAAGAAAAAGGTTCATGGTAGGAGTTATGGCAAGTTATAGGGAGAAGGACAAAGGACAATTGAGAGAAACTTTATTGCTTCTGCCATTTTGCCAGATGCTGAGATGCTAAACTTTGAGGTTACTTGTCCTAAGCCCAACCATGCCTGAGTCTCTGCTTTTCTTAAGGTGGGTCATCACAATTCATGTGGTGTCATCCATTTTCTGATCACTCATGTCACAGCTGCATCTTCATGTTATGGGTGTGCTCATCTTTCTGCATTGTGAGATCCTTAACTGTCCTACATGTTTACTTAATCTGAGAATAATAAGAATAGAAGAAGGATAAGAATACCAGCTCAAAGGCACAGATAATGTATTCAATAAAATCATAGAAGAAAATTTTCCCAACTTAAAGAAGGAAACGCCTATAAAGGTACAAGAAGCTTACAGAACACCAAATAGGTTTGACCCCCCAAAAAATGTCTGCTCAACACATAATAATCAAGCCACAAAACATACAGAACAAAAAAATTAAGAGCTGCAGAAGAAAAGGGCTAATTACTTATAAAGGCAGACCCATCAGAATAATACCTGACTATTCAGTGAAAACAATGAAAGCCAGAAGGGCTTGGTTAGAAGTTATACAAACACTAAAAGACCATGGCTTCCAAACTAGACTACTATACCAAGCAAAACTATCAGTTACCATAGATGGAGTAAACAAGATATTTCATGACAAAGTCAGACTTAAATAATACCTATCTACAAATCCAGTCCTTCAGAAAGCATTAGAGGGAAAACTCCAACCTAAGGATCTCAGATAAACCCATGAAACCACAAACAATTGATAATCTCACAGGAAAAAAAAAGCCCAGAGAAAGGAAATACATACAAGCTACCACAAAAATAACAGGAAATATCAATCAACATTCACTAATATCCCTTAATATCAATGGATTCAATTCACCTATGAAAAGATATACCACACCCTAGCACAATGGATACAAAAACAGAAACCATCCTTCTGCTGCATACAAGAAATGCACCTCAACTTTAAAGACAGACACAGGCTCAGAGTAAAGGATTGGGAAAAGACTTTCCAATCAAATGGACCCAAGAAACAAGCTAGTGTAACCATTCTAATATCTAACAAAATAGACTTTAAACTAAAATCAATAAAAAGAGACCAGGAAGGTCACTACTTATTCATCTCAGGAAAAATTCACCAAGATGAAATTTCAATCCTGAATATTTATGCCCCTAACAAAAGGGAATATACATGTGTAAAAGAAGCACTACTAAAGCTTAAATCTCATATCAAACCTGACACACTAATAATGGGAGACTTCAATACCTCACTTTCACCCTTGGATAGGTCAACCAGACAGAAACTCAACAGAGAAATAAAGGAAATAGTAGAAGTTATGATCCAAATGGACTTAGTAGATATATCCTGAACCTTCCACCCAAACAAAAAGGAATATACATATTTCTCAGCACCCCATGGAACGTTCTCTAAAATTGACCACAGACTAGATCATAAAGCAAATATCAACAGGTACAAAAAAAAAAAAAAAAAAAAAAAAAAAAAAAAAAAAAAAAAAAAAAAAAAAAAAAAAAAACAAAAAAAAAAAAAAAAAAAAAAAAAAAACAAAAAAAAAAAAAAAAAAAAAAAAAAAAAAAAAAAAAAAAAAAAAAAAAAACAAAAAAAAAAAAAAAAAAAAAAGAAAAAAAAAA
>PVIH01011301.1:0-20574 GCA_004025045.1 Sigmodon hispidus | reverse complement strand
GGTCAAGGAAGAAGTTAAGAAAGAAATCAAAGTCTTCCTAGAATTTAATGAAAATGAATCCACAACATATCCAAACTTGTGGGACAAAATGAAAGCAGTCTTAAGAAGAAAATTCATACCACTAATTGCCTATATGAAAAACCTACAGAAATCCCATACTAGAGAACTAACAGCACAGCTGAAAGCCTTAGAACAATTAGAAGCAAACTCATCTAGAAGGAGTAGATGGCAGGAAATAATCAGATTTAGAGCTGAAATCAATACAATTGAAACAAAAAGAACAATACAAAGAATCAATGAATCAAAGAGTTGGTTCCTTGTGAAAGTCAACAAGATAAATTAAACCCTTATTCAAACTAACCAAAAAGAAGAAGAGAGAGAGTATCTAAAACAACAAAATCAGAAAAGAAAAGGGGGACGTAACAACAGACCCACAGGAAATGCAGAGAATTATCAGGTCAACTTTGAAAATCTATACTCCCCAAAAATGGAAAACCTAGAAGAAATGGACAGTTTTTTGGACAGATAACATTTACTAAAATTAAATTAAGATCAGACTAAATACCTAAACAGACATATAATTCTAAAGGAAATTGAAGCTGTCATTAAAAGCCTCCCAAGTAAAAAATGCCCAGGTCCAGATGGTTTGAGTACAGAATTCTATCAGACATTCAAAACTGAACCATTACCAATACTCCTCAAACTGTTTCACACAGTAGAAACTGAAGGAATATTGCCAAACTCTTTTTATGAGGCCACAATTACTCTAATACCCAAGCCACTCAAATATGCAACAAAGAAGGAAAATTATGGACCAATTTCTCTCACGAATATTGATGCTAAAATTTTCAATAAAGTTCTGGCAAACTGTATAAAACAACATATAAAAAATATCCACCACAATCAAGTAGGCTTCATCCCAAAAATTCAGGAATGGTTCAACATATGAAAAATCGTAAATGTCATCCATCATATAAACAAACTGAAGGAAAAAAATGATCATATCCTTAGATGCTGAAAAAGCCTTTGACAAAATCCAACACTACTTTATGATAAAAGTCCTGGAATGATCAGGAATACAGGGAAAATATCTAAATATACTAAAGGCGATTTAGAGGAAGCTGACAGCCAACATCAAACTTAATCGAGAAAAACTTGGAGCAATCCCACTAAAATCAGGAACTAGACAAGGATGTCCTCTCTCCCCTTATCTATTTAATATAGATCTCGAAGTTTTAGCTAAGGCAATAAGAGAACGAAAGGAGAGTAAGGGGATACAAATTGGAAAAGAAGAAGTGAAACTATCTCTATTTGCAGATGATATGATTTTATACATAAGTGATCTACAAAATTCTACCAGGAGAATTCTACAGCTGATAAACACCTTCAGCAATATAGCAGGATACAGGATTAACTAAAAGAAATCAGTAGCCCTCATATACACTAAAGATAAAAGTGCTGAAAAAGAAATAAGGGAAACATCATCCTTTATAATAGCTGCAAATAGCATTAAATACCTTAGAATAACTATAACCAAAGAAGTAACAGTTCTATTTAACAAAAACTTTAATCACTGAAGAAATAAATTGAAGACAATATCAGAAAATGGAAATATCTCCCATATTCCTAGGTAGGTAGGATCAACATAGTAAAAATTGCCATTCTACCAAAAGCAATCTACAGATTCAGTGCACTTCCCATCAAAATCCCAACACAAATTTTTATAGAAATTGAAAGAAAAATACTCAATTTTATTTGGAATAACAGAGAAGCCAGGAATGCCAAAACAATTTTGCTCAACAAAAGAACCTCAGGAGGCATTACCATCCCTGACTTCAAGTTGTACTATAGAGCTATAATAATAAAAACAGCTTGGTACTGGCATAAAAATAGACTTGTGGATCAATGGAATCAAACTGAAGATCCTATCATTAACCCAAAAACCAACGAACACCTGATCTTTGACAAAGAAGTGCAAAATATTCAATGGAAAAAAGATAGTATCTTTAACAAGTGGCATTGGCATAGCTAAATAGTAATGTGTACAAAAATTCAAATAGACCCAAGCCTATTATGCTGCACAAAACTCAAGTTCAAGAGGGTCAAAGACCTCAACAGAAACCCAGCCACACTGAACTTAATAGTAAAGAAAGTAGGAAATACTCTCCAACTAATTGGCACAGGTGACCACTTCCTAAATATAATGTCAGTAGCACAGACACTGAGAACAACAATCAATAAGTGGCACCTCCTGAAACTGAGAAGCTTCTGTAAGGCCAAGCACACAGTCAATAAGACAAAATGACAGCCTCCAGAATGGGACAAGATTTTTACCAACCCTATAAGTGACAGAGGACTGATCTCTAAAATGTATAGAGAACTCAAGAAACTAGAGCCCCAAACCTTGAATACCCAATGAAAAAATGGTGTTCAGAACTAAAAAGGGAATTCTCAGCAAAAGAATTACAAATGGCTGAAAGGTATTTGAAAAAGTAGTTGGCGTCTTTAGCCATCAGAGAATGAGAATCAAAACAACTTTGAGATACCACCTTACACCTGTCAGATTAGCTAAGATTAAAGACACAGATGACAGACTATGCTGGAAAGGTTGTGAAGCAAGGGGAGCACTCCTCTATTGTTGGTGGGAGTGTAAGCTTGTTCAGCCACTCTGGAATGCAGTATGACGGTTTCTCAGAAAAGTTGGAATCAATCTCCCCAAGGATCCAGTAATACCACTAGAGGGCATGTACCCTAAAGATGCACATTCGCACTCCAAAGGCATTAGCTCAAAATGTTCATAGCAACATTATTCATAATAGCAAGAACCTGGAAACAACCTAGATAACCCTCAACTAAAGAATGGATTAACAAACTATGGTTCATTTACACAATGGAGTAATACTCAACAGTAAGAAAAAATGATATTCTAAAATTTACAGGCAAATGGATAGATTTGGAGAATAACCTACTGAGCGAGGTCTCACAAACCCAGAAAGATAAGCAGGGGATGTACTCACTCATTAGTGGACTTTAAACAAAAAGCAAAGCATTCCCAAGCTGCAAACCACAACCACTGAACAGCTTGAGATCTGAAACACCTTGGACCTGTACCTTGGTGTCCATTTCCTCCAGAGGAACATGTGACCCAGTTAGTCTTGATGTTGGGGTGAAGAAAGCAGATCTGTCTGGAGTGGATGCTGAACTAAGCCACCTTGGGAACTTGGGACCTCCTGTCCTTGCTAGGGAAGAGATAAAGTGATGAGGAGAAGAGAGAGTGACTGGGAGTGGTGGGAGGGGGATGAGAGTTTGAACAAGGGGATACATGGTTAAAAAATATGACTTTATTCATAATAAAAAATAATAATAAGATTACAATCATCTCCAGCTGCTTATACACACATTGTCCAATTCTTCCTTAGTACTGTATATGTTTCTCTGATTCTTTGTTTCAGTTCTACATGGGTTCTACATCTCAAAACCTTTTAAGTGGGCTCCTAGCTACTACTCCCCCCCAATCTCATATATTCTTATTAAAGAGCTGTCAAAGTGAGCTTTGTCAACTGCAAGTCAGACCATGTCATTCCTGTATCACCTTAAGTGGCTTTTGCCACACACAGCATAACATTCCTTAATGTCATTGCCACGGCCCACCAGACCCTACCTGCCCCGTCTTCTGTCTCATGTCTGTTTTCTTTCACACTCTCTGTTTACTCTACTCTGTGAACATAACCATACTTATACCCTTGACTGTACACAATTGAGTTCCACAGGTCTTTCTCTTTGCTCCTCACAAGTTACCACACTCCTCCTGAGGACTATCTGACCTGTTAGACGAATGACCACTCTTTTGATCTTTGCTAATCTCACTATTTCTGAGAGTGACTATGATATACACAACAATACTAAAGAAGTATTCCCTGGTACTCTTTTTCTTGTGTTTCCTATTTTATTAATTGTGTGTTGATTACAACCCGGTCGGTATATTATAAGCTTTCCTGAGATTTGATTGTCTAATGAATTTTTTCACATTTTGGACACTTGCACCATAATTTCTTTATGTAAAACGTTTGTGTGTGTGTGTGGAAGCAGTTCTTAATTGCTTTTTTCTAGGACCTATGTCATGATCTGACACAAAAGAGTCCAATGTGTTAACCATTTGTTAAATGCATGGACTATTTATTCTCTTGTGTTTTTTCTTATTACTTTTTATGATATTAACAAGATGGTAAATGATAAATTATATTATTACTATATTATAATAAGTATATATCAGTATAAAATAAACTATTTTATATTATCAGAAATAAAAACCCAAAACTCCCTTAGAATGGTTATACTCTGATTTCCAGCCTCTGGCTTCTCAAATGTCCCTTAGGTCAGTCTGACTGAAACTCTTGATCCCTGGATAGGTAGGACTTATGTCTTTGGTTAAAAAGAAATTACAGAACATAGGCCATCTTCCTCCAACAACCCTTAAGATTAAGGGACCAAAGTCATAGTGAAAAATAAGGCAGAATGAAAAGACAGAAAATCTTGGAGACAAGAGAAGAGAGAGTGGGCAGGAGTTTCCATCCTGCCTAGTCCTGCAGTTATTCAATCTAAAATAAACACGGAGAAGCTTATATTAATTATAAAATGTTTGGCCTATTGTTCAGGCTTATTATTAGCTAACTGTTACACCTTAACTAAACACATATTTTTATTTATGTCTAGCCACCAGGTGTGGTACTTTTTCTCAGTAAGACATTCACATCTTACTTACCCTGTGTCTAGCTGGAAACTGCTGACTCTGCCCTTCCTCTTCCCAGAAATCTCCTAGTCTAATCACTCCATCTATACCTCCTGCTTAGTTACTGGACAATAAGTGTCTTATTAAACCATTCAAGTAACAAATCTTTACAGTGTATAAGAGCTTTATTCCACAGCGAGTTCCACTGAAGAATTCAGTGAAAGCCATGTATTAGCTACTTTTCCATTGCTGTGACAAAACAGCATGACCAAGGCAACTTATAAAAAGACAAGTTTATTACAGCTTACAGTTCCAGAGGCATGAGAGGCCCTCACTATCATGCTTGGGAAGTTTGGTACTAGGCAGGCATAGAGGCAGAATTAGGGTTTCTATTGTTGTGAGAGACACCATGACCATGGTAACTCTTATAAAGGAAGTATTTAATTGTGGCAGCTCACTTACACTTCAAAGGTTCAGGTCATCATGGTAGGGAACATGGCAGCATTCACGCAGGCATGGTGCTGAAGAAATAGCTGCCTGTCCTACATCTTGCAGGCAACAGGAAATTGACTGACTCACTGGGCAGTAACCTGAGCATAAGTAAACCTCAAGGCTGACCCCATGGTGACATAGTTCCTCTAACAAAGCCACACCTACTAATAGTGTCATATCCCATGAGATTATAGGATTATGTTCAAACTACCACAAGCAGAAAGCTCACATTTCAAATCATAAGGAGACAGAAATAATGCACTGAGAATGGATCAAGGTTTTGAAATCTCAAAGCCTTTCCCCAGTGATGTACTTCCTTCAGCAAGGCCACACTTTCTAAGTCTCCCTAAACAGCACTAGTAACTGGGACCAAGTTTTTAAGTTCAAGCACCCATGAGGGGATATTCTCATTTACATCTCTTCCCAGCAAAAAAGTAAGAACATAAGCACAACTAACAACAGAGACCTGAGGCCTTTCAGCCTTCCCAGCTGTAAATCTTCATGTTTTAGGACTCTTTTTCAGAACTCCCCTTTCCAGGAAAGGACATGTACTAAAATCCTTGTGAAACTTTGGTGGGTTTGTTTCTGGCCTGGACTTTCTGGTCTAGACTAGAGATTTGGACCCATTCTCAGCCCCACTGCTGCTTAGGCCCAAAAATCACACAGACACTTGTATTATTTTTATGCTGAGGGCCCAGGCATATTGCTAGCTAGCTCTTGCTGTTAAACTAAGCCATCTTGTTCAGCCATGTGGCTTGATACCTTTTCTCAGAGCAGCATTTCAACTTTTTTCCTCTGCATCTGCTGGCAGCTCCAGCGACTCTATGGCATCTGTGTTCTGCTATAAGATGTTCCCAGAGTTTTCTTAGTCTGGTAGCCCCACCCACAGTTCCTGTCTGCCTTTGGCCAATCAGAGTTTTTTATTAAACCAGTAGGTGGGACAAATATTTACCATGGAACATAATACAATTCCCCCTACATTTACCTTTTCCAATTATAACTTCTTCCAAGGCACCTTTACAGTCACCTCACTTTTCCATTTTATCAAAGAGAGGAGGTGTTACATTTTAGTAACTCTTATTTTTTATTTATACCCCTGCTCACTCTCCTTTCCCTCCTTCCAGTCCCTCCCAGCCTTCCACCTGCCTCCCACACCATCTCCACTTCTCTACCCTCCAACTTCACATCCTTGATCTCTCTTCAAATAAAATCATCATCGGTAACAACAAAAACTACACAAACACACTAACATAGAGTTTGGTTTGTGTTGGCCATTTAGTATAGAGTAGAGCCTTCCCTAGAGCTTTTATTTGTGTATGTGAGTGTGTGCGTGTGTGTGTGTGTGTGTGTGTGTGTGTGCGTGTGTGCACGTGTGTGCGCGTGTGTGTGCGTGCATGTGTGCACATATACCTTTTTTTTTTTTCTGTGCCCTAAAGTGGATAGTTAGCTTATCCATTATAGACTTGTATCTATTTTTAATGTGTGTGGGTAGAACCAGCACCATGTATCTTTCTATATCACTTACTTTTAGCCTGTCTGTGTCCAAATATTTAAAGTGGATTCTTGTCAGAAACATATTTGGCTTTTTAAAATGTCTTAAATCTATTTTATATCATTTACAATTAGCCAAAGTATTGAAGTTTGTTTGATAATTCTCCTTTTTTAAGTTTTTTTTTTGTTTTGTTTTAATGGAGCATTTTATGATTGGATTTTTATCCCTTCTGTTTTCATAGAGTATCTTTTGTCAAAGAGCTTCCCATGTAAAGTTCTAACTATTCCAAAATGGACTTCACATTAACCTATGGCACAGCTAGTTAGTGTATGAATTAGTTACTTTGTCACTGGAGTGACAAAATGCCTCATGGAAGCAACTCATTTGGGTTCCAGTTTTAGAGCACAGTCCATCATGGCTGGGAAAATGTTGTGGCAGGAGATTGCAGGCCCTGGATGCATGGCATGCATTGCTGGGCAAGAGAGAGACATAGTGCTCATTCTCAGCTCACTTACCCCTTTTTATGCCCAGCCTATGGGATGGTACTCTCCACATCCCAGTCTCTGGAATGGCACATCCATGCTTCAGCCTGTGCAATGTTGTTATCCACATTTAAACTGTGTCTTCCTATCTCAATGAGCCCAATGAAGAAACTCCCAAGGATATGCCCAGAGGTTTGTCTCCTAGGTAATTGTAGTTCCTAGTAAGTTGGAAATCAATATTATCGATTACACCTTTATGACAGTGTTCCCAATCCCCCTCTTCAATCTGATGACGTTGCCATCAATGTCATTTAACCTTCTGCCATAACCAGCCTGTTTTGGTGTTGTACCATCTTAAGCAATTTTCTTTTAGATCTATTAGGGGAAAATAAAAGATTTTATTTTCTGCCCTTATCATCCTTTTCTGTCATTCTTTTGATTTTCTAGCCTGTTGCTTTTCCTCTTCCTGAAGAGCTTCTTTAACATTTCTTGCAGGAGTCATCTGTTGGGAATGAATTTTGTTTATCTGAGAAAAAAGTTTATTCTCTTTTACTTCAGAAAGATAATATCTCATATAGTATTCTAGTTTCATGTATACTTATTAAGACTTTGACTATTTAAACTTACTTCTTTTTATAATTTTTTATTTTTAAAATTTCAATGTAATTACATAATTTTCTCCCTTTCTGTTTCTCCCTCTGATGCCTACCCCACCTTGCTCTATCTTCAAAATTTTAGCCTCATTTTTTCTAGTTGTTGTTTTACACACACACACACACACACACTTCCTAAATCATAAAGACAGTCTGTCTAGTCTGTATAATATTCTGTGTATGTGTATGATCACACGGATGACCACTTAGTATTGGAAAACCAACTGGAGGGTGCTATCCCCTAGGAAGACCATATCTCCTGATCTGTTTTGCCTAGTTGTCCATCATTCTATGTACATAGTTGAGACTTCATGATCCCCTCCCCATGTTTATATATACATTGGTGTCACAGTTGTTTAGGTCTTATTTAGGTAGCCATGTTGTCTAAGGACTAGAGAAATCATGGACAATGGAGCACTAACAAATGGGACTTTACCAAGTCATCATGATTCCTAGCTACATTAAAAAATTTTCATCCCTTTACTCACAGGTTCTGTGTAGTTCTCACCCCACATCAATAAAAGGAGAACAATACAGAGCACTACAACAGATCAAAATGCAGAGAACTAGAGATGCTGTGGTACCCAGCACAACTGATATATCTCTAGCGCACTTGTACCTGAAGCTCAGGGAGCCTTGCAGAAACAGGGGTGGGGGGATCTTAAGAGCCTGAGCAGCAGGAAGTGTGCATGAGATGGTGTCACCTAGATGTGTCAGAGAGGCTAAACTCTTCCTTCCTTGGCTTCCATAAGTCCTGATACACATCAGAGAAAACTGTTGCCCTTGTCAGTGGTTCTTTAGATATGGTCATCTACTTTCCCAGTCTCTTCTACGAACAGTTTTAGCAGCTTTTCTAAAGTTTGAATGTCATATGCATATTACCATTGGTACTTATTCTCCTGTCCTATGTCACCAAGACTAGGGTTTGATGCCTTACTTCTGGAATGTTCTAAGCCATGTTTCAGACTCTCTTTCCATTCTCTGATTGCATTATTTTCTTGGTGTTGTAACTGAAATGTCTTATTGTAATTAAATTTTGATGATTGTTTCTCTACATACTATGGTTGGGAAAGTTTCTCTTAAACTGTTTTCTTCTTCATCTTGTCTTTACCCATACCCACCCATTTCCAGACATTTACATTGATGACCTCATTAGTGGCATCTTATTTGGGTTGTGATGGTTTCGATTCTGACCATCTCTTTTGGATATTAGAATTTTCATCTTTCTCCTTAAATGATATGTTTATGGATATTATCCATTGTTTCATTGGATCTATACTTACTGTAGTTTCGTTTTAATTTAGTTTCTAATAAAATCCAAAACCTAGGTTCTATCCAAGCCTGTTTCAATAGATGCCATCTTCAGATGGAAATTTTCTTTCATTTTAGTATGGCTTGTAATTTGTTGTTGTGAGCTGGAGATGTTGTATTTGGTAAAAGAACCTTTAGGCAAATAGGACTTTAGGGCGAGAATTTATGATAGTCTAGGTTGTAATTGGACTGTGATTTTTATTGATATAGCTGTGGGCACCAGTGGCTTCACATTCTTCTAGTGATAATCTTTTTTTTTTCTCCTCCTTACTTTGAGCTTCTGTGAGTTTTCCTTCTTAGAAGGGATGCATATGCCTTCCAACTGTATTATTCTATCATACTGTAAGTAGCCTCTTGGTATTGTGGTAAAATGTAGGGAAGGGTGAGCATGCTTTAGTCTACCTATCTTTCTTCATTTCCAGTTTCTCTCCTTCATTTTGTTCCTTCCTTCCCCTCCTCTTTCCTTCCCTCCCATCTTCCCTTTCCTCTCTTCCCTTACCCTCTCTTTATTTATTTATTTATTTTGACAGAGTCTCACTCTGGAATCCTGGCTAGTCTGGAATACTTCATGTAGACTACGATGCCTTTCACCTTATGGAAATTTCCCTGCCTATACCCGTCAAGTGCTGGAATTACAGGTGTACACCACTACACAGAATAGCATTTGTAATGGATTTGTTTTCAGGCTTCTAGCCTGTCTCTGACAGCAGCACTCAGAAGGGTCCATGCATGTTGTACATTCCTTGATCCCAATTCCTAACACATTTGTCCTCTAGCAATCAGAATGCATTTGTTTGTTTGTTTGTTTGCTTGCTTACTGACTTGGATGACTTTTTGCCACCTTATTGATTCCCTTGCTTGAGGAGGAACAGAAGTTGGTGGAAGCTGAAGAGGAAAAGCTTCGCACAGCAGTTAGGAAGGCTTGAGTGTGGCTCCCAAACATGTCTTCCCATGCCAGAGTCATCCAGAGATTTTCTTCCCTTGGCTTTACCGAATTGTTTGGTATTGTAAAGGGTATCAAGTATGGAGGCTCTTCCAACACTGGGTACCCAGGAACCTATTCCTTTTGAAGTATTCTGTAAGCACCCTCCTAAAATCCTTCCAATTTTTAAAGTGTTCCTAGCATTTCCTGGCCTTTGTGGCTTCAGCTGCAGGGAAGGCAATCTCAGGTCTGTCTCTAAGATTCACATATTTCTTTCCCCAGTTTGCAGAGTCACAAGTTATCCTGAAAATATCATTCTCTAACAGGAGAAAGAAAATTCATTGCTTTCTACCCTTTTCTAGATGTTTTCATTGAAAGGATGAGAACAATAACTTTCATATTATAGCTCTGAGGTCTGAACCCACAGTCTCAAATAATCATACAAAGGCTTATATTAATTACGAACTGTTCAACCTATGGTTCAGGTTTATTGCTAGCTAGCTCTCACATCTTAACCCATTTCTAGTAATCTGTTTTGCCACATGGCTCCTGGCTTACCTGTACTCCATGATATATTGCTTCTTGGGTGGCTGGATTTCATCTCTCCCTGACTCCACCCTCCTTCCCCTTTATCTATGCTTGGATTTCCCACCTGACTATAAGCTGGGTTGCCATAGACCAAAACAGTCTATTCATTAACCAATGTATTCACAGCATACAGAAAACCATTCCACATTATCTTTGTTATTTTTTTTGAGATGAGATTTCACCATGTTGCCCAAGTCATCCTTCTGTAACTCTCAGCCTTAAGTGATCCATGTCAGTAAGTTTAGGCATATTTCCTTCTACCTTTGCTACCATTTTACCCAGAGGACGTCATTTAAAATTTTGCACATTGTTCATTCTATCAGGCATCAAATGAGGGAGCAAAGAAAGGGTCAGTCAGATCCTGTGTTGGAAGAAGAGGATACTCTATAAACACTGTCTTTCTCTGGGTTAATTCTGCCTCATTTTTACCCATATATGGAGGTGGCGTTAGCTGTACTATATAGAGTAAGAAAACACTGGATAGAAACAAAACTCTGTGATCAGGGGAAGGGAGGACATTTCATTACAAACAAATACATGGTAAGAAGGCATCGTTAGATCTCTTCCTCTCTCATGTGTGTACATGCCCATGTGCATATCAACATGCAAGTAAGTATACATGTGTGCATGCATGCATGTATATGTGTTATATATATATATGTGTGTGTTCGTGTTTGTGCATAGGTGTGTATATGTGTGTGTTTACATTAGTGACTAACCCTGCATGTCATTCCACTTGGTTTTTGATACAGTGTCTCTCATTGGCCTGAAGCTTAACAAGAAGGCTAGGCTGGGTGGCCAGCAAGCTCCTGTTATTGCTCCTGGTGCTGAGGTTTCGAGCTCACATTGCTTAGACTAGTTTTCTTTTATGAATTCTAGAAATCACATCCAGGCCCCACTATGGTCATGGCAAGCACTTTCAGAGTGGAGCCTCCCTCTGGCCCCTGTGATAGATAGTTTACTTACAGGGCTAAATTCTATATACGATCCACTGCAGAGAAGGGGTGTTTGCTGTTTGCTTAGGAGAAATGCTCAGGTAAGTTGGGGAACATTGTGTGACATTTATTACCAACCTGGGAAAATCTAAGAATGAAGTAAATAGCAAAAGACTCTTCCAGAAAATACTGCTGCACGATGGTTTAGCCGAAAGCTGATACTTGGTATTTTATGGCAATTTTCTCTAACAAGAGTAGATATTGAGTTTATTTCACAAGTGTCTCAAGAGTCCTTATCCTTCTAAGGCGTTATTACTTTTCCAAAGCAAACAGTAGAAGAAAAACCACTTCAGGCTATAAGATAAGGACAGTGTGCATGTGTACGCGTGAGTCTGTCTCAATGCCTTGAAAGTGAGCTGCACCTCTGTATGTGTACATGCTGAGTCTACACCTTGAGAGTGAGCACATGTAACTGTGTAACTGTTCAGTGAAGGGTGAATAGTTTGGGGTTCTATTGAATCCCGTAGATTGATAAGATTGCATTGTATTACTTTGTGGATGTTGCAAAATCATTCCCTCTGCACAATTTGTTAATGGAAAAAAAAGAGAGAGGGCAATTTAACGAGATTTACTTGATTTCAATGAGCAACTCCTGGGTAATTCTCTACAATATTTTAAACAAATATACCATTAAAACCTTGCATCAAATCTTTTTTACCCACGTTTTTTCATTGTTTTTCCAATTTAAGTTGTAGAATTGCCACAACCAAATCACCCACTTTAAAATTCTCCCAAGGCATTTTTACTACAAAGTCAAAGCAATCTTGCCAGTGACTTCAATGGGTTGCTAACAGAGTTGGGAGAAAGGACTCAACTCTTTCCAATAAAGATGTGAGTCAGGGTATGTTTTAATTCTGTTCCTGCCACACAAGACTGTTTAATTTTTCAAAAATCAATAGCTGTGTCCTTACTGTTGAAGTAAGGATTAAAATTCTCATTATACTTATATAAAATGGCAGAAATGGTAATAAGGTATGATAGCACATAAAAATGCAGACTTCTCTGGAATTCTGGCTTACTTTTCATATTTAACAAATGGGAATTTTTTATATCCATATATGTGTCAAGTTTACATGCACATGGGCCAGGAAGTTCTGGTTATGGAACCTCAGGCTTCTTGTATGGTAGGTAAGTGCTCTATCACTGAACTATTGCACATCTTCCAGCACTGAAAGTTTCTTTTGAATACTTCTAGAAATTATATGTGAATAGGCAATGCTTAACATGACACTAACTTGTATGAATACCATTCCTTGCTTTACATGGTGAATGTCCTACATGTCAGCACATGTGAGAAGTAAAGATAGGTTAATGGGAGTGTAGACAGGTCCTGGAAGAGGTGAGGTAGAGACTCAGAATCTCCCTCCCAAAGGACTCAAAACAATAGTTTTTTAACAGATGAGCCTTACCATGAAAAGAATGCAGAACAAAAGCGGCCTCAGATTCGGATGTCGGACATGCAGAAACAAGCTGCTTCTGAAATCACTCATGGTTGGTAGAAGACACATCAAAGTGGGTTGGCTCAAAGAGGGCAATGCAGTCACAGATGGAAGAACATAGTCCTCTTGCTTGTTAGGCTAACAACTTTAATTA
Organism: Sigmodon hispidus; assembly: GCA_004025045.1. Classification (NCBI taxonomy): domain Eukaryota; kingdom Metazoa; phylum Chordata; class Mammalia; order Rodentia; family Cricetidae; genus Sigmodon; species Sigmodon hispidus. The sequence continues at coordinate 7,317 of PVIH01011301.1, read as the reverse complement.
TGTCAACATGATCTTGCTACATGAGCATTTTGGATTTTTGAACAACATTGTTTCCTAAGCGTACATTTTCCTTTCTAAACTGTCAAGGAAAGGAGAGGGTGGCTTGCTTCAAATTGAGGTATAACCCATGGTTAATGTAACATGCTTTTACCATGCACTGTTCACAGTCTTTTAGTTTATTCACAGAACTGTCTAGACATCAATCCTGCTCTCATCCTTTCCATTTAGTCTTCATACTTACCCATAGTCATTCTACCCCTGACCCCCCATTCTCCTAGTACTGGAAATCTACCAATATATGTTCTGTCCCTGACAGTTTATCCATTCTGAAATCTCCATAGTCAGAATCATACATTGTGACCTGTCATGGCTGCTTTCTGTCACAGAATATAATCACAAGTTCACCCTGTGGTGTGACTCACTATGCTATTCTGTCTCATAGTTGCATGACTGTAATTTACTGATAGATGTTTGGGTGGTGTCTGTTTGGGTTACTATGTATAGTACCTCTATACATATTTGTATATAATTCTGCAGGCAGATGACTTTAAAATTAATAAACTAACCAAATTTTGGTATCTGTTTAAGTATGATAATTAATGCACTGTTCATTGTCGACTTGACAGAACCTAGAATCACCGAGGGAGCAAAGATATGGCCATGCCTGTGAGGGACTATCTTGGTTGGGTCATTGATATGGAGAGACTTCCACTTGGTGTGGGGAACACCATTCCATGGGCTTGTGTCCTGGACCACATACGAAGGAGAAAGTGAGCTGAATGTGAACTCACTGACTGTGAACCAGGTGCTCCATGCTCCTGCTGCCTTTCCTGCCAGGATGGGCCATATCCCCTAGAACTGGAAGCTACAATAAGCCCTTTCTTTTCTACATCACATTTGTCTGGTCAGTTGTCACACTGTGGGTCAAGTACTAAAATATTTTAAGTTTTAGAACAATTGAAGGGAAGTACAGAGCCCCTATGTACCAATTCCCTTTCCCTCAGCATCGCCCAGTTTCTTCTATAGCAGGGATTCTCAACCTTCCTAATGCTGTACCCTTTAGTACAGTTTCTCATGTTGTCTGACCTTCAACCATACCATTATTTTATTGCTATTTCATAGCTGTAATTTTGCTACTGTTTTGAATCAAAATGTAAAAATTTTTGACATGAGGATTGGCAGAATAGCCATGACCCACAGGTTGAGAACCACTGTTCTATGGTCTTGTACTGGTTTTGTACTTCATTTGCAATCCAGGAATAATTTTGGTACAGTACTTCCTCAGTGGGACTCTGCATTTTTATGGACTTTTACCTGCTGACAAACGAAGTCTAAATTAGCCCTGAGTAAGTCATCAGTCACCTCCTGCCCCAGCATTTTCTTTTGTTGACTAGCTTATTTTCTAGTGCCATCTTTTACTCCCAGATCCAGCATCTGGGATATTGAAGTATACTTCTTTTGTTTAACAGATGTCCCCACTTTAAAGTAGTTTGCTCTTCATGAGGTCTGAATTTGGTCAAACAAAAGCAGACTCTGTGAATGTGTGTTGGCAAGACGGACTCCATAGGTTAGATGTTAGGAGTCTAGAATTGGGCTTTGGAGCAATTTATTCTTACTTTGACCTTTTACCATGACAGTTAGGCTACCTATTTTCACTGTGATCTGAGTACAGAATTGTGAGGTCTAAATTCCTTTCAGATCTTGGTTCTCATTGGTTTGACTGTTTCTTTCATTAATGTCTCCAGATTGTTGTCCAGAATTCTCAAAAAATGTGACCCTAATAAGTTCTCTCTCAGAATTCTGTAGCTGTTGTAGAGGAGAGAGCTGTGGGATCCTTGCTTCCCTATTCCTGTATGCTGTTATCCCCACTGCTTGGGCAGGAGACATATTCTTTGTGAGATAGTGTTTGATGAGAATGTTGTCCTAGGTCACCCCCCTCAAAGTTATCTTAGGATGAGAATGCCTGTACGTACAAGAGAGAATACTTAAAGATTTAGGAGAATCAGGGTAGAGTGCCAGGGTAACCTCAGGTAACAGCATGGTTTAGACCATACATGGACCTCAGATTAACTCTTGAAGAGGGGCTTGGGTAAGTCATATTCAATCTATCTAACTACCATAGGATGTAGTGTGCCCTGGCCCTCTCCCTTTTGGGTACCGGAGTCCTAATCCTTAGTACTTCTCACTTGACTATACTGGAGACAGGCTCTTTAAGACAAAAATTACAATGAGATCACATGGGTGGTAGGACAAATCCAGTCTGATCAATCTCCATATAAGAAGAAGTGAGAACATAGATACACTCAATAGAGTGAACATGTGAAAACATGGGAAAGAGACGACCATTTATAAACCAGGGGGGAGAGTTGATAGAAATCAACCCTGCTAACACTTGAACTCAGACTTCTGGCTTTTAGACTATGGATAACAAACTTACTTAACTAACCAGTATGTAGGATTTTGAACCTTGAATGAACCCACTGGCTTCCATACTGTGATTGGTGGGAACATTGGTTACTAAACCCTCTCAGTTTTTGTGCTGTGTCTAAAACAGCCGTAGCAAATAAAAGGTGAAGATGCGGGGGCTACTTTTAAAGCAGGAGCACACAGGAACTAGAGAAGGGAATCCTATCCTTGGAAGAATATGAATGACTAGGACCCAGCATGGTTAGGGTTTGCCCTGGAGTTTTTGGTAAGATACAAGAAAAAAAAATCATTCCTCAAAGGTCAAAGTAGAAAATAAGCCTACCAAATCATATTAATCTCTTCATCATTTATAAGAAGCTTGAAAAATACTTTCCAGGATTACATAAGAATTAACAATGCCTACATTGATGGTTAATTTTGATTGACAACTTAGTTGAATTAAAGAAAAGCCTACAGAACAGGGAGGCTTACTCTCAGGTCTATTTGTAAGGTCATTTCCAAGGAGGATTAGTTGCTGTGGGTGGAGGATCCACCATAAATATGAGCAGTATTATCTCATGTGCTTGGGATATGGACTGAATAAAAATGGGGATGTAGATTTTCAGCTGAGTTCCAACATTATTCTGTTTCTGGTCTGATAAATGTGAGGAAGTAGGCACAAGGAAACAGAGCCATTGTTCCCTCTCTATGATGGACTGTGTCCCCTCAAACCATGAGCCAAGTAAAAACCACTTCACAGTTAGGTCACTTCTTATCAGGTTTTAGGTCATACAATAAAGTCACTCTTTACTTAGATAACTTATAAGAATTGGTTCTGTGTAGATACCATGATGGATACAATGAAAAGACTTTAAGCAATAGGCCTGGTTGTTCAGGAAGTAATACATATAAAAGAAATGTGAGGCAAAGCCTTATTTGTATTTCTTCCAGTTTAGTGTTTGACTCTGTCATGCCTGATAGGCGTGCTCTTAGATTTGATTCTCTTGAGAAAAGTCAAGACTTTATATAGAAAGAGCCCCTCTGCTTCACTCCAGGATGGAAATGTTAAGATCATCTGATATCGAAGAACACTTAAAGATTCCAGGTTTCCAACATCCTATCTATTGAAGATGACCTTTAACATGAGGTGTGCCATTTTGTCTGGATTCAAAGCGAAGCCACAGTAGACATAGCTGTTGGCTTATAATACTTGATTATAAGTGTTGGTCAAAATCCAAGACATTGATAAGGGAGGTTGTTCCTCACTATTGCTTTTTTGAACTACTACACTTCACAGAAGAGGCTATGTTCATGTACACATGCTTTTTTGAACATCCTGATTATTAGTTTTCTTGAATATTATTGTAGGTACTCTAATATCTATCTCTGGGTAAAAGTCTACTTTTCTGTTTACAGGAACTAGACAGGGGATTCTCTGCAACATTTCCAGTATGATTTCCTTTCTATTTCTTACAAGGGAGCAGATGTCCTGCATGTGTGGCCTTCTGGCATTACTGTATTTTCTGAATGTTGTTCCCACAAATATCTTCCATCCTTTCTTTAGTACATAGATAAGATACAGAAAGCTTATTTTTTCATATCATGAGTGTTAGATGATTGTCATTGAGTGTGCCAATTTCAGGACAGCACAGTCACTCCAAATATACTTGTTTTTAATCTTTTTAAAGTCCTTTCCTACATGGATCCCTCCATCATATAGTCCCAGCCATGTCTCATAACAGGGAACAGGAAGATTTTTAGGATAAAAAAGTAGATAACAATTTGATCAAACATCACACTGTAACTTAAATAAATTTTATCCTTCAAAACTGTTTGTATTTTTATTTTGAGAGACAGGATGTTACTTTGTGAGACAGGATGTTATTCTGTAGGCCAGATTGTCCTGGAACTTACTATATAGTCAGGCTAGCTTTGAATTCATGACATTCCTCCTGTCTCAGCATTCCACAAACACATGGAAATGATCTTAATGGCTCAATATGATCTTGGCACCTTGGCATTAATGGACTCTTCCATTCAGTGGTACTAGCTGACTATGATAGTGCTTAAACCTGCAGAAGAAAGGGAGAAATACCAACCAAAGATACATGTTTCTGTATTGTTGGATATATGTGATAGCTTGAATGTAATTGGCCCCCATGACTGCAGAAGGAATGGCACTATTAAGAGGTTTGACAGTGTTGGAGTGGTTTCATCCTTGTTGGTAGAAGTTCGTATCTGTGGAGGTGGACTTTGAGATTTCCTATGTTCAAGCTATTCCCAGTGTCATAGCCACTTCCTGTTGCCTTTAGATCAAGATATATTCAGCACCATGTCTGCCTACATACTGCCATGCTCCCTGCCATGATAATAATGAACTGAACCTCTGAAACAGTAAGCAAGCAACCTCAATTAATGCTTTCCTTATAAGAGTCACCAATGTCATCGTGTCTTTTGTTAGTAATAGAAATCCTAACTAAGACATCTTGGCACCAGGGACAGGGGTATTGCTGTGATAGGCCTGACTATATTTTTGTTTGGAGTTGGAAAAGCAGTAGAATGCTTTAAATGCTTCTTGATGGGGCATACTAGTAAGAACATGGAGGACAGTGGTGCTGAATATGATTTGATGAACCATAGGATCAAGAAGTTTAAGGGAAGAGGAGATGAGTGATAATATGTGCCCCAGAGCCTGTTGTTTTCGTAATATTTTGGTGAAGAAAGTGGCTGCTTTTTGGCCATGGTCTGAAGAGTCTGCTTCAGGCTAAAGTGAAGAGTTCTGGATCAATTCCATTTACTCTGTTGTGTGGTTATTGGTGTTAACTCTGATGAAGATTTGTAATGAAAAGTAACAATCTGAGCAAGGAGAAATATTTGAGGAGAAAAAGAGCACCAGAAAATGGAAGGGAGCTAAGTTCTATGTTCAGGGAGACAAATAAAGTAAGAAATGAAATAAAGGGTGTGGTAACCTCAGGGCAAGGTCCACCCAGCTAAGTTTCCAACTTGTGAAAAGTAATTAAAGAAAAATTTAGGATTGAGCATGGTGGTGCAAGTCTTTAATCTCAGCAATCAGAAGGCAGAGGCTGGCAGAATTCTGAGTTCAAGAGCAGCCTTGTATAAAGATCCAGTTCCAGAACAGCCAAGCTTTCTCTCAAAAAGAGAAAGCTGGTGAAGATGTAACTGAATGAGGGAGGATGTTCCAGACCCAGTAAAAAGCAGAACTTTGCAATTTTAGCTGCATGGTTCTGGCTTTGGGGTTAAGGATAGAAGAAATGGGTTATGGAATTTGCCTCTAAGACTAAGAAAAGCTGCTGAGGCCAGGCATGTGTCAGGAGTGTCCCTGAATGAAGGCCTAGTGAAGAGGCAATTGCATGAATCTGTAAAGCTGAAACTTGGATAGGTGTTAGAGATGCCAAACTTATGGGATACCTGCCGAGAAGAACTGCTAACACAGAGTAGAAATAACCCAAGAGAATGAAGTGTGCTGTAGTCAACAAAGCTGGAAGGTGTTGGAGATCTGAAGAGTGTTCTGACATTAGACATGGAGAGGCAGAGCTTGGAGTTTACCAACTGTTTGAGAGTATTGTAGAATTATTTATTAATAATTCATTATATAAAGGATTAATATTTATTAAGGGGTTATGTAGACATTTACTGAATAAATTGAGCTTTAATCATTTTTGGAGAATAAACTGTCTCACAAAGGAATGGTGCCAATCCTCTCCTGAAGAATGCAGGAATAAACAAGAAAGAAGGTCAGTATCAGTTTGCATCAGGGTTTTTAATGGGGACTGGCCACGCCCCATTTAGGGTCTTGAGACCTCAAAGCTATGTCTCTAGGTCTCCCTCAGTAATGCCTAAATCGCACTACATGAGAGTCTTGCTTTTGCCCAGTATTTCCTCACTAACCTCCCTTCCCTGTATTTTGGAATGGTAATGTATTTTTGTGTCATTACATGTTGGGAGTATGTAATATGCTTTTTGATTTTGATTTTTACAGGTGATTACAGTTAAGAGATTGAATGAATCTAACCCTAATCATGACAATATGTATGGATTCTAATTATAACACAGGTGTTTATGTACCAAGTAGACATTACAATGGATAAAATGAATGATCCTAGTGAGTAAAAGGAATTAGACATCAAAAGACATAAGTTCTAGTGCATTTAGTGGAGAAAGGTGTCCAAGCTAGTTTTATGTAAGCTTGACACAAGACAAAGTTATCTGAAAGGAGAGAATGTTGATTGAGAAATTGCTTTCATAAGATCAGACTGTGGGCAAGCATGCCTGTAGGGCATTCTTTTGATTAGTGAGGAGGGCTCAGTCTATTGTGAATAGGGCCATCCATGGATTGATGGTCCTGGGTTTTGTAAGAAAACAGGCTAAACAAGTCATAAGGAAAGGCAAGCCAGTAAGCAGTGACCCTCCATAATCTTTGCATCAGCTCCTGCCTTTAAGTTTCTACCCTGACTTTGATGATAAACAGTGATATGAAGATATAGACAAAGTAATTCTTTCTTCCCTAACTTGCTTTTGGTTATGATGTTTTAATACATATTAAGACAAAGGTGTATTAGCATGTACAGTTGCATTTAGAGATATAGTGCTGGTATTTCCAGGAGATATAAATTAATTTCCAGGGTAAGTGTGTGGTGGAATGTTCTCTGTATGATATAAATAAATAACTGTTTGGACCCATGCAGGGCACCGTAGAAGTGGGTGGAGAATCAGAGGCAGCCAGGTAGGAAGAAGGGGTGGAGTTTACTAGTCGCCATCTGTCCCCCGAAGAAGAAGCATGTAGGAATTCAGGTGAGCCACAGGCTGCAAGCCACGTGGTGGGTAGATTCATGGAAATGGGTTGATTTAAGAAGAAAGAGCTAGCTAGTAATGTGCTTAAGATATGGGCCA
>PVIH01011300.1:0-69982 GCA_004025045.1 Sigmodon hispidus | reverse complement strand
AAATATTTTCCTTGACAGACTCTAACATTATTAACATTCATATATTAATAACTCCAGGATATAAAAAAACTTCAAAAATGCAATTGCAACTCACGTCACAAATATATGATAGCTTTTAAAATGACCCAGTGAATTCTAATATATAAAGAGATGTAAGGAAAGACCAGTATGCATGCATGGCTGTGTGATTGATCCAGAAATAAATTAGGAAAGAAATTAAAAATTTTAAACTTGTAAATAAAAGTAATTTTCAACTAGAATGATATATATTTAGATTCAGTTTTCCTTTTGTTCACTTAACAATTTTTACAAATTGACTTATTTTTATCTGATTTATTTTAAATTATTACAAGTCATGCTAAATTTATGTGAGCATTTCTTCAGTTTTCACTCTTACTACCCTTGTTATCCAAACTGCTTTTTTTATGCTGACACAAGTTTTCTTAGAAAGCCAGCAAATACATGCATGTTTACCTAGCCCAGTGCATGTACCTGAGAATCTGAGTACAGTATTTTAAAGAAGAAAGCAGTTTTGATACAAACATATCATAAAAAATTATTTACTTGCATTTTTCTGCTTATATAAGTATTTATCTAGAGGGCTGTGGAGATGGGTCAGAGTGTAAAAATCTTGGCATTCAATTGTAAGAACTTGAATTTGGATCCTCAGAACCCTTTAAAAGGCTGGGTGGGGCACTACATATGTAATGGTTTGAGCAACAAATGTTCCAAATAGGCCTGAGTATATAAACAGTTGCTTCCCAGTTGCCGTTGCTATTTGCAGAGAGTATAAAACCTTTAGGAAGTAGAGTCATTCCGAAGGAAACACTAGCAAAAGTGAGATTTGAAGTTTTGCAGCCTGATAGTGTCCTACTTCCTGATTTCACTTTCTGGTTCTTCTATGTGAAAAGAATGTAATTGGTCAGAATCCATTTCTGCTACCATGACTTCTCTGGCTTTTTTCATGTGTTTTTGCCATGATAAACCATAAGCCAAAATGAAACTTTTCTTTATTAAATTGCTTTTGGTCATGGTATTTCAATTACAGAAAGAAACAAGTAAAAACTGCAGCATTTTAAATATAAATGTTCATAGAACACGGTGAAAGATAAAACAGCAGAATCTCCAGATGTTTACAGGGCACTAGCTTAATAAATGTAGACTAAAGCAACAACAACAACCAAATGAAATTCTACCTCAAATATGGTGGAAGTCAAAGACTGAGATCTACGGATGCCATCTGGTCTCCACATTCATACAAGCATACATACATACATACATACATACATACATACATACATACATACATACATACACATGGAAGCAGAGAGACAGAAAGAGACAGCTAGCCTTCCCTGTGGGTCTCCTCATGATTCTGATCCCTTTGCTTATAAACTATCTTCTCTTTCATCTGCTGGACCTGGAGCTCCACCTGATGCTTACTTATGGACTTCTGAATCTGCCTCTATCCACTGATGAGTAAAGGTTCTATAATGACAATTAGGGTCTTTTATTTGATTATAAGGGAAGTTCTGTTTAGGCACCTTCTCTCCTATTGCTTGGAGTCCCAGTTGGGAACATCTTGTGGGTTCTTGGAAGTTTCTTTAGCACTAAGTTTATTTCTAACTCCACCCTGGCTCCTGAGCTCCTGGTTCAGCTGAAGAGGGAAAGAGAGAAAAGTGTAGATGACCAAATGAATCGGGATCATGAGGAGGAGACCCACAGAGACAGCTGACAAGATCTATTGGGAGTTAACTGACTCTGAAATAATCACTGAGAAACCTTTATGGAAAGGAACTAAATCCTCCAATAGTAGACCACTGTCAGACGGAGTGAGCAGTGTGTAGAGCCTTTTGCAGTAGGATCAAAGTATGCATGAAATAACATCTCAGAGGCTATTCCCTACAGAGAAACAACTAACTCAGCCTTAATACTGGGATGAGGATGTAAGGATTCTCCACATGCTGCACTGCCACCACACTGTGGTCCCCCAGCATGACATCAAGTATGCAGTCATTCACCTGGGACTGCAGGAGAGTGGCTGGCTGTCAGTAGAGAACTGAACAAAAGTCATGCCCCCTAGGGCTGTCTATGTAGATATAGGCCTATCTACCCTCCTAAAACACTCACTTAGAAGACTTTCCCTTTTTCTTTTCTGCTTCTTTCCCCTCCCTGCTTCTGGGTTTAATAAACTCTAGTGTGGTGCCTGGTGGTGTAATTATTATTATTATTATTATTATTATTATTATTATTTTGTGATTTTACATCATGCAACCCATCAAATACAGTTATCAATCCTCTCAGTTTCATACCCACTCTTATGATCTCCCCATTTACAAAAAAGCCCATTCATGCTGCTCATTTACTTACATAGTTAAACTCCCTGAGACCAGACCCTTAAAGAAAACCAGTCCTTCCATGCAGAAGTGAAACACTGTGTCATTTACCTATGTTCTAGCCTTGACCTCTTGTATACAATGACATTTTTTTAAAGCCCAGTAATGAGTGAGTACATGTTCTGCTTGTCTTTCTGGGTTTGTGATATCTCACACAGGAGGATATTCATCAAATCCACCCATTTGCCTGTGAATTTTAGGATATCATTTTTTTTCTTACTACTGAGTAGTATTCCATTATTGAGGTGTACCACAGTTTGTTAATCCATTCTTTAATTGAGGGCCATATAGGTTGTTTCCAGGTTATTGTTATTACAAATGCTGCTGCTATGAATATAGTTGAGCTGATGCATTTGGGATGTAAATGTATGTCTTTAGGGTATATGTCTAAAAGTGATATTGCTAGATCCTGGGAGACATCAATTCCAAGTTTACTGAGAAGCTGCCACACTGCATTCCAGAGTGGTCAAACAAGTCAAGCAATGGTGGAGTGTTCCCCTTGCTCAGCATCATCTCCAGCATAGGCTATCATCTGTGTTTTTAATCTTAGCCACTCTGACAGGTAAAAAGTGGTATCTCAAAGTTATTTTGATTTGCATTTCTCTGATGGTTAAAAATGTAGAGCACTTTTTTATGTGCCTTTTAGTCATTTGAAATTCTGCTGGAAAATCTCTTTTTGGTCTGAACCCTATTTTTTAATTGGGTTGTCAAGAATTTTGGGCTCTAGTTTCTTGAATTCTCTCTATATTTTAGAGATCAATCATCTGTCACTTGTAGGGTTGGTAGAAATATTTTCTCATTCTATAGGCTGTCATTTTGTCTTATTGAATGTGTCCTTGGCTTTACAGAAACTTCTCAGTTCCATTATTGATGGATGTTCTTAGAGTCTGTGCTACTGGTATTATATTTAGAAAGTGATCACCTGGGTCAATGTGTTGGAGGATATTTCCCACTTTCTTTTCTGTCATTGTAGTAGGGTTTATATTGAGGTCTTTGATCCACTTGGATTTGAGTTTTGTGCAGGTTGGTTGGTTTGGCTCTATTTGTATTTTTCTACACACTACCATCCAGTTATGCCAACACCATTTTTAGAAGATACTATCATGTTTCCATTGAATATTTTGGGCCTCTTTTTTGAATATTAGGTGTTCATAGGTTTTTAGGTTAACGCTTGGATCCTTACTGCTGAGCAATATTCCATTGTGTAGATATACAATAGTTTGTTAATGTACTCATCAGTTGAGGGCCATCTAGGTTGTTTCCAAGTTCTTGCTATTACAAATAATGCTGCTATGAACATAGTTGTGCTATTACCTTTGGAGTGTGAATGTGCATCTTTAGGGTATACATCCAGAAGTGGTATTGCTGTGTCCTTGGGGAGATTGATTCCCAGTATTCTGAGATACTGCCATACTGCATTCCAGAGTGGCTGAACAAGCTTACACTCCCACCAACAATGGAAGATTGTTCCCTTTGATCTGAAACCACTCCAGCATAGCCTGTCATCTGTGTCTTTTATCTTAGCAAATCTGACAGGCGTCAGAGGGTATCTCAAAGTTGTTTTGATTTGCATTTTTCTGATGGATATTGATGTTGAGCAATTTTTCAAGTACCTTTCAGCCAGTCATAATTCTTTTGCTGAGAATTCCCTTTTTAGTTCTGAGCCTCATTTTTTGATTGGATTATTCAAGGTTTTGGGCTCTAGTTTATTGAGTTCCCTATATATTTTAGAGATCAGTCCTCTATCACTTGTAGGGTCAGCAAAAATCTTTTCCCATTGTGTAGGCTGTCATTTTGTCCTATTAACTGTGTCCTTAGCTTTACAGAAGCTTCTTAGTTTCAGGAGGTCCCAGTTATTAATTGTTCTTAGTGTCTGTGCAACTGGTGTTATATTTATGCAGTGGTAAAATGTGCCAATTCATTGGAAGTTATTTCCCACTTTTTTTCTGTGAAGTTCACTGTGGCTGGGTTTAGGTTTCAGTCTTTGATCCACTTGGATTTGAGTTTTGTGCAGGGTGACAGGCTTAGATCTATTTGCATTTTTCTACACACTACCATCCATGTCAACACCATTTGTTAAATATACTATCTTTTTTCCATTCAATATTTTGGGCCTTTTTATCAAAGATCAGGGGTTTAGAGGTTTTTGGGTTAATTCCCAGATCCTCAATTTAAATCCATTGATCCACATGTCTGTTTTTATTTCAGCACCAGGCTGTTTGTATTACTGTAGCTCTATAGTATAACTTTAAGTCAGAGATGGTGATGCTGAGGTTTTTTTATTCGACAAAATTGTTTTGGCAATCCTGGATTTCCTGTTATTACAAATGAAGCTGAGTATTGTTCTTTCAAGGTCCAAAAAATATTGTGTTGAAATTTTGATGGGAGTGCATTGAATCAGTACCTTGCTTTTGGTAGAATTGCCATTTTTACTTTGTTGATCCTACCTATCCAGGAACATGTGAGATCTTTCCATTTTCTGATAACTTCTTCAACTTCTTTCTTCAGTGATTTAAAATTTTTGTCAAATAGATCTGTAACTTCTTTGGTTATAGTTACTCAAAGATATTTAATGTTGTTTGCAGCAATTATGAAGGGTGATGTTTCCCTTATTTCTTTTTCACCTCTTTTATCTTTAGTATATAGAAGGCCTACTGATTTTTATGACTTAATCTTGTATCCTGTTACATTGATGAAGGTGTTTATCAGCTGTAAAATTCCCTGGTAGAATTTTGTGGGTCACTTATGTATACAAACTTATCTTCTTCAAGTAGAGATAGTTTCTCTTCTTCTTTTCCAGTTTGTATCCACTTAATCTCCTTTCATTCTCTTATTACTTTACTTAAAACCTCGAGAACTATATCGAATAGATAAGGGGAGAGATGACTTCCTTGTCTAGTTCCTGATTTTAGTGCGATTGCTTTTAGGATTTCTCCATTAAGTTTAATGTTGGCAGTCAACTTCTTGTAAATTGCCTTTATTGTATTTAGATATTTTCTGTGTATTCTTGATTTCTTCAGGGCTTTTATCATAAAGGAGTGTTGGATGTTGTAGAGGCGAATTTGTGGTTAGGTATTGATTAAATCTGGTTTTGTTGTGAAATACCTTGTTTACTCCAACTATGTTGATTGATAGTTTTACTGGGTGCAGTAGTTTAGGTTGGCATTCATACACTTTTAGTGTCTGTATAATGTCTGACCAGGACCTTCTTGCTTTCATTGTTTCCATTGAACAATCACATATTATTCTTATGGATCTGCCTTTATAGGTGATTTGGCTTTTTTCTTTGCAGTTCTTAGTATTTTTCTTTGTTCTGTAGGTTTAGTGGCTTGAGTTTTTTATGATGAGAAGACATTTTTTGTGGGTCTAGTTTATTAGGTGTTCTGTAGGCTTCCTGTATCTTTATAGGCATTTCCCTCTTTAAGTTGGGGAAGTTTTTTTCTATGATTTTGTTGAATGTATCTTCTGTGCCTTTGAGCTGGAATTATTCTCCTCCTTCAATTTCAATTATTCTCAGGTTTGGTCTTTTTATGGAGTCCCAAATTTTCTGGACATTTTGTGTTATGAATTTTTTGGTTTTAGTGTTTACTTTAACTGATGTATCTATTAACACTATAGGGCCTTCCACTCCAGAGATTCTCTCTTCCATCTCTTGGATTCTGTTGGTTTTGCTTCAATCTGTGGTTTCAGGTCTTTTTTTCAGGTTTTCTATTTCCAGATTTTTCTTGGTTTGTGCCTTTTTTATTGCTTCTATTTCAATTTTTGATTCCTGTAAAGTTTCTTTTGCCTGTTTATTTTCTTTTTCTTGCTTTTATTTTCTTTCAGGGATTTCTTTTTCATCTCTTCTAATTTTCTGTTTGTATTTTTTTTTCTATTTTTTTAAGGGAGTTTTTTATGTCCTCTGTTAAGGCTTCAATTAGTTTCATAAAGATGTCTTTAAGGTCATTTCCGTCTGATTTTTCTTCATTGATATACTCAAGTCTTTCAACTATTGAACCACTTGCTTCTTCTGTTTGTGTCCTGTTGATCTTTATATTGTACATATTTTTGCGCTGGCATCTGCCCATTGCATCTTTTTAAATTTACTCTTGGTTAGTTCTTGGTAGGCTCTTAATTGTTTGTTGGTCTAAGGGCTCTTAATCAGCTCTGTGTTCAGAGGGTCAGCTGCTCTTGTGAGTTCATAGTGCTATGATGCCAGTTGTGATCTGGGTAAACTGTTTTCTGCTACCGAAGCTGCATCTCATTTCAGGGACTGAATTCAGATCAACAAGACACAAACTGTTTTCTGCTACTGAAGCTGCATCTCATTTCAGGGACTGAATTCAGAGCATGGAAATCACTTTTTGGCCTCTGTGTGCCCAGGGACTAGCCTATTCCTGTGCTGTAGCACTGCTGTCACACCAGCCATGGTCTGGACAGACTGTGCTTCATCATCAAAGCTGCATGCTGCATCTCAGCACCTGCCCAGGGATTCTTAACACACACAAAATTCCAACAGAGCAATTGGACCTACATCAACTGAATATGTCAGCATGAACTGATCCACCTTGGGATTCCTTGCCCTCCTAAGAGAATGGATGGGGGATGAAGTAGGAAGACTGAGGGAGAACTAGGAAGAATTAGGAGAAAGGACCTGAGGGAGAGCAGTGGTAGATGTAAAAAAAAATTTCTAAATATAAAATCCTAAGCTAAGCATATGAATATATATATTTTTAATGCATACAACCATGAAAAAAACATTAAATTTCTTTAACTTGTTTAAAGCCTTTAAGTTAGTTTATAGAAAAGTCATAGATGAGACTATTGAAATAATCAGAATAACCCTTTAAACTAATATTATTTAACTAAAATTTATCTAATTTTAATACTGAGGTCATACCATAAATGATAAGTTATAACGTTATCAATTTTTAACAAAAATCTGCCCAGTCATTTATTCTGTCTGTCATCCTCAAAGATATCAAATAGCTAGACTAAAATACCTACTTGAAAATATAGGTAATATGTGTATGTTTCTGCTTTGAGCTACTTGAAAGATTGACAGGTAGACATATAGCAATACCCTGTTGTTTGCATTTTGGCAATCTAAAATATGTTGGGATATGAACATGTCACCACATCACCATGGCAATAAATGTGCTGTGCTCTGCCCTCATTCAGTGTGATTCTATAGAAGAACTCCATTCAAATGTCTATGCTAAAGGTCAGGCCTACTATCTTTATCACATTCGTATGGCAGTCAGTGGAAAGGAGCACTTTTTTTTCTAAAAAAAAAAAAAATGGTATAGCCTTCTTTTTCTGACACAAAATAGCACACATGTTCTCTGAATGCTAAATGAGTAAATAAATTCATTTATGGTGAACAGCACAATCTTTTGTTTTTATGGATATTGGCATATGATTGCACAAACCCTCAGGAATCTGAAAATCTGCTCAAATTCTAAAAAATAGAAAATTAAGAATAATCCTTTCCACATGCAAGCTTATCTGTTCCTTATTGTGATAGCCTATAAATCAGGAAGAATGGCTTCTTCATTTTAAAAAAGTCAACATGATTTCAAATTTGTAAGATATAAGTGCCAGAGAAATAATAGCAGAGTATTTAGGGGTGGGGGTGGAGAATGTCTGCTTTGTAACACTAAATTTTATTTCAATATTTAGTTTACAAGGTTTTGGATTTTTTCAGTTACCAGGATGAAAGCATAGAAATACAAATATGTTTTAAATACAACTTCTTCTCAACTTATAGTAAAATTATGGTTCAGCATAGCTATGGGAAGTTTCAAGTATCATTATTTGCAGTGCACTGAAACCATCTAACCTATGAAAGACATAGCTAAGCAGAACAGCAATTTCTAGTCTCTTGGTACAATGACCTAATGCTTGATTGGGAGTTGAGGCTTAAACTCTTCTACTATTCAAAGATGGTAAGAAGACACCATTTGTGAACCAGAGGGGAATATTGGCAGACACTAACTATGCCATCACATGGTCTTCGTATTTCTAGACTCAAATTGTAAATATTATTTAAGGTTTATAAAATTGGATGGTTTGTTACAATATTCTAAATAAACTGAGATAAACTGTATATCTTTATTATTTTGTTTAAAATTTTGCTTATTGCACTTATCACTGAACACATTCATTTACTCATTGATTGGATATTTACTGAAGGTCTTATGCTTGTCCCACTAGCTTTTATAACTTAAACTAACCTATTTCTCTTCATCTACATGTTAACTCAGAGCTGTTTATCTCTCTTTCATTCTGTATATCCTACTCCATATCTGTCTGTCTGAACCCAAGCATTTCCCTCTCTTTCTTCCTCATTCTGTTTTCTTCCTTTTTTGTTCATCCTAGATTCCTGCTGCCACATATTCTCTCTGCCCATCATCGCTGCTTATCCTTCTATTGCCTAGCTATTGGCCACTCAGCTTTTTATTAGAGAAATTAAGTGACTTAGGCAGGCAAGTTAAAAAACAGCAGCACATATTTACATAATTAAACAAGTGCAGCATAAACAAATGTAACACACCTTTATGTAGTTAAATAATATCATAAAACAATATAATTTTGATGTAACTAAGATGGTTTGTACAGTAAATGTATCTTGCACCTATTATACCATTGATTTAGATGAATAAATTTACACTATCAAATAATTTCACTGAAAATGAGGTTTACCTTCTTATTTTTATGTTAAGAACTTACCTTACCCTAAAATAAATATTTTATCTATAAAAAAGCACTACTACAAAAATTATAATATTTATTTAAATTTATATTATTTGAGTCTTCACAAAGAATACGTACTATCTACAAGTACAGAAATAATAAAGATGTTTCTATTTTGTAGGGAGAAAATCTGTTCCCTTTATAGTAGGCTCTGTCCTCAGTCATTAAAATCAAAAGATAGGTTTAAGAAAGTTCATTGTCCAGTCCAGGAATCTTTGCCCTCCTATACATATTCATCCTATATGAAAATGAAAGATCTTAATCACAGTGGGAAAATAGGAAGTGGGACCACCTCTGGCCTCCTGTTGAAGTTTTTGAGCATGAATTTGCATTGTAGTATTTTTTGGATTAAGAATTTTGAACCAATTGCTTTCCAATTATGGGATTGATCAGCATTGGTTTGTTTATGGTTAACACAGTACAATTGACTGTGTGTAGGCCAGCAGGAAGAAGCATTCTTCTTGATGTCCCTCATAAAAATATTATTTGTTCTAGGCCAGCCTTTTTACAAAAGGTATAATATTGTCATATACAATTGTCTTAGGCTGCATTCATACCTATGGCCTGTAGGACACAGGTAGGGCAAACATTTTTCAACATAATGGTGAAGTTACTGTACATCCATCTCTTTTGTAAATCTTTCTTCCTTCCTTTCTTTCTTTCTTCCTTTATTTGTTTTATGTTTGTTTGCTTGCTTGCTTATTTGTTTTTTTGAGACAGGTTTTTCTCTATCTTTGCAGTTTGTCCTGAACTCTGTAGATCAAGATATCCTTGAACTCAGAGAGATCCACCTGCCTCTGCCTCCAGAGTTCTGGGTTTATAGGTATGTGCCATTACTATGGCTCTTCTTTGTATTAATATTATTTTTATTTAAGTCTCTGTAATTGAATATTTGTACTATTAAATTAGATCTTAAAGTGGTATATTTTCTTTTGTAAGTGTTTTATATTACTAAAGCAGTGACAAATATTGGTTGTCAACTTGCCATGACTGAGAATCACCTAGAAGATTAGCTTAAAATGTTCTATGTTGGCAAAAAGTAAATATTAAGTAATGAATTTATCTTTTTGACTAGTTAATCAATCCATGCTTATTTCACCTCCAAGACAATTAACCACTTTGTTAAAACACACCAGACAACTTTACTTTCATTCTTTGAGACTATAGTTCGATAGTTGTTTTATTAGCTGAAGTGTCTCTTCTTGATCTGGGTTGATTTATTCTTTGCTGTTGTCTGGAAACTTTTTCATTGTTGGCTATGGGCATCCAATGTAAAATAAACAACAAAACTGAGAAGAAAAATGACTGCAGCAGATTTTCAAAAACACATTTTCCTGCTCACTGATCCCCTTTTATCTTCTGCCCATATGTTTCTGTGTTGCAGTTTTATCTCTTCCACACTTATGGAATGTCTTGGCAGTTGAAACGAATTCTGATGAGAAGGACTCGGTAGAATTCAAAAATATTTTTAAGTTCTGAGAACAAACATAGGACCTGCATTGCTGTGGATTGTAGAGACTGAACCTTTACTTGTCAGCTGAGTTTGGCTTTTGTTTGCTTGTTTGTTTGATAAGTGTGATTTGGTGATGGATGTTTATATTGCTCAGTTGCATTTTTTTGTTTTTTGTTTTTTTTGCAGTTTGACAGACAATGACCAAATCATGCAATATTTGTCACCATTCATTGTTGTTAGGTAAGAAAAATATTTCAAATTGTAAAAGTAAGCTCAGGAGGTAAATGTTATGGGAAAAACATAAAAAGTATATTTTTTCTAGTAGTCATATAATTTATCAAGTATAATAATACTATTAATGTATTTATCCTTGATGTTCATAGAAGACAGAAGTGGATTCATTTTCCTAAAAAATAATTATTCCTTAAAATACTTTTCTTAAAAGATTTGTATATGTTATATGGTTAACACTTCAGGAAACAGCAACTTTTATACTAAATATACAAGTTGTTATCAATCTCATAGTAGGCACAACACTATACTTCTTAACCAGCACTAAGGAATGGATAGTGAACTACTTATCAGTAGAATGTCTTTATATTTCAATGGCTCTGTCTTGTGATTTTAGCAATTTTTGTTTGGTTAAATTTCAGTGTCACTCCTAGTCATCTTGGAATTGTTTTGGAATAAGTCATAAAAGAAGATTCAACTGAAACTGAACTGAACTGAAAAGAACTGAAACATTCTTATCAACAGTAATAGAAAATGCACATAGATAACCTTCACTAATCTTTTCTTCTTACATGTTAGTAGTAACCATGGTGAAAATATGAAAGGCAACCACCTCCTAGATAAGTTACTTTTGTAGTCTATTATATGGAGCTAAGCAGTATATTGTGACACTCCAACTTTACAATTAACCTGTAAGAAATTTCCCTTTGTAACTCAGATCTTTATGTGGGAACTGTATCAGTCCATAGTTCTCTTTTAAGACATGCAAATGTATAGAAAAGTTTGTCACATTTATAATAAATATAATGATTTCAGATAAATAAGTATATTTAACTAAATAAATTTTCGCTTTTTTTCCTCAGTAATTTTAACCATCTTAGAGTTTGTAACTTTTTCTGTTTCTATGAGATAATACTTTATTCCACATTAAAGTAATTTCTCATTACTGATTTTGAGTGTCTCTACAAATGCCATGACCAGAAAACTGTCAAATCCTCTGAGGCAGGAAGGAACTACAGTTCAACAAGATTCAGTAGCTGATATTGTTTTAAACTTTGAGAATCTGATCCTGTGTAGCTTATTTCAGTAATATTTTATCACAGCACAATTTTTGGGAAAAATTCCTGGTGATAATTAACTCAACCCTGTGTGTACAAAACAAAGCTTAAGACAAAATTACATTAAAACACTTTGTAAAGTATGTGTGAGATTTCCTATAAAGATGTACTTTGAGAAACAATAATCAAGATAAGGGACTGGAGAGGGTGACTAAGATAACCTTAATAGTTAGGGAACCAGGTGGCTGTAGTATCACAAATGAGACTCAGAGGCAAATATGGGGGAAAGGCTGAAATATCAGAGAGAGGAAGCACCACTGTCAAGTCTCACTCAGCTGTCTTGTCTTCCTCAGCCTTTCTGCTAGTCGCTTCTGCCAGTAACTTTTGCCAGTCACTTCTCCCAGTGCTTTTGTTCTCTCTGGGTTTTTACAATCACTTATATACCCATCCAGAATAGGATTAAAGACAGGTAGCCTTGAACTAACAGAAACAGTAAAAGTTAAAAAAGTGGAGGTTACCACTCCCAGCTTTCCTTGTGCTGGGTTTAAAGGTGTGTGTGACTGATTTAGGTGTTTATCTTTGTATTCTAGACTTAATAATTTTTGAGCTGTCTAGGTTTTGACTGGGTGCTCTTTCTCCAATACTCAGGTTTTGTCAAATATGTAACATATATCCACAAGTGGCCTCAGTTATACATTAAGGCAAGAGCACCAACTATAATTAGCCATAGCCATTTCAAGACTTCAGAAAGAAAAAGAGGTTATATGCCTTCCTTTAGAAGAGAATTCAGAGTGTTTAACATTTTTCCCCTGGTGATTTTCTATAAGCACAAAGACCTATGTGCCCTCCAAATGATGAATATTTTTAAAATATAAGCATAGCATTTTATTTACCACTTCTTGCTGTGATTAAAAAAAAAAACCTGACCAATAACAATTTGGAAAAGAAAACCTGAATTTGGTTTAAATATCCTGATCACTGTGCATTTTGAGGGAACCCAAGACAGGAACCCAAATAGAAGCCTGGATAAAGAATTGAAGCAGATATAATGAATGAGCCCTGTTACTAACTTGTTCTTTATAGCTTTCCAAGTTTATTTTCTTATACAGCTCCTGAACACAAGCTCAGGAACACCACTGCTTACAATAGGCATGCCCTTTCTTTAATTAATTACTAATTCAAAAAAATACATCACAGAACTATCTTCCTATACTTAAGTTTGAGGGAAGTATTTTCTCTGCAATTCTAGGTCACGTCAAGTTGACCAATATCTACCCAGCAAACTGAGTTGTAATAAGATGTCTTTTTCTAAAATTGACAATACTACTTTGAGTCCCTTTAGGAACATTAAATAAAAACAAAATATTTCATAGTATATACACAAATATACCAAACTACCTAAAGGTAATTGCTAGAATATTGCTGGAGCTATACCTTCTATATTTCTTGATTAGTTCAATTTTGTGAAAAATTACACACTTTTATCATGGACAGTATGCATGTTAAAATTGATTCTACTGAGTTGTTTTTATTTGTCTTTTGAAAATGATTAAGCCAAAAGCAGTCAAATAAAAAATAAAATAATAATAAAAGCAGGCTGACCTATAATTCTGTATTTAGAACAATTGGTTACAAGATAGTGAAAAACTTCATATTATTTGTTCTGTCCAAGAAAAGTTTATCACCAGCATATCCAAGCTGAAAATACTTTGTAATTTGTAACATTTACCAAAATTTTAAGTCAAATCTGATCATAGTATACAAACAAAATATACAACTGAAGAAAATTATTAGAGAAAACCCTTGTGACTTAAACAGAAAAGTATTTCTTTCACAATGTATTAAAATCACAATGCATAAAAGAGGAAGTGGGATATAATAACATTATATATCTATCTCCAAAAGCTAATTTTACAACACTGAGAAGCTAAACTACTCTTATAAAACATTTCCCTAAGAAAGATCTGTCATTTAAAATATATAAAGTTTCCAAAACCAAGAAAATGATCAATTTAGTTTAAAACAGTAAGCAAAATATTAGAATGTATTACTCACTCAAGATTTGTAAATGGCAAATAATCACTGAAGAATGCTAAGTGTCATTGCTCCCCTAATCCCAGTGGAATAGAACTCCCCATTAATACCCCAATTGGTAGGATACCCCCATTATTAAATTTTGTACTGACTACTAATCCATCCTATCACCCAGCAACTGTAGTAGCTACCTGAGACCCACAGGGCATCAGCACCTATTGAACCAGGAGATGAGTGACACTTTGTCCAAAACAGCTAAAAGTCTCAAGGCACAACCCTTGGAACATCAGCCACCCATGCGCATTGCTCCCCTAAATCCAGACCAGCAGAAAAACTTCTGCAGGCCAGAACTCTTTTAAAATCCCTGTTTGTTGGCCACCCCATCTTCAAATTTTCCCCCCAATTCTCAATTTTTTTTATCTCTAAGAGACCTCAGAGATTATAGAAGACACATAATGAGTCAGCACCTATTAGATGAGGAGCAAATTCCTTTCAGCCAGAGTTCATCAGCAGCTATTAGATCTGACACCCACAGTTCTCTAGCCCCTATTAGGTCAAAAGTCTCTCTTGGAGCCAGATCTCTCATAGGATCAAGAGCTTATATTGGATCAAGATTGGATCCCTAAGACACAAAAACAGCCAGATCATATTTGACCAAAAACATTTCATTGTGACACAGAATACTCTATCTACAAGTGAACCAAAGCTCAAATTGGACCAAAAGAGGCTTCCAGAGAAACAGACACAGGCAGAACAGATTGTACTAAAATCAGCTCCTTGAGATACAGACAAATCTTGCATTGATCTGGAAAAGCAAGGGGCAGGCACAAATGCAAAAATACATATAACAACATAAAGAACAATATGGCCTCTCCAGAGTCTGATGGTACAACAACAGCAAAACCTGAATACTTCAGTGTAGAAGAAACAGAAGGAAACAACCTTAAAAACTTCTTTATGAAGATAATAGAAAGCTTAGAAGAGGAAAGAAAATCTCCCTTAAAGAAATAAAGAAAAAAAAAATTGGAAGAGATCAAAAGATTCCCTAAATAATAATATGAATAAAGAAATGAAAGCAATCATATAGTGGAAAAAACATGTCAAAATTTAAAATTTGAGATAGATGTAACAAAGAAAACACAAACCAAGGAAATGTTTGAAATGCAAAGTCTGAGTAAACAAACAAGAACTACAGATGCAAGCATAACCAACAGAATGCAAGAGATAAAAGAGAGAATTTCTACCATAGAAGGATTAATAGTGAAAATATATATTTAAATCAAAGAAAACATTAAATCCAAAAAAGGTCTAAAGCAACATGTCCAGAAAATCTGGGACATCATAAAAGACCAAACCTAAGAGTAATAAGAATAGAAGAGGAAGAATACCATCTCAGAGGCACAAAATATATATTCAACAAAATTAAAGCAAAAGGTTTTCTCAATCTAAAGAATAAAATGCGTATAAAGATACAAGAAGCTTTCAGAACACCAAATAGACTTGATCCTCAAAAAAAGTCTGCTTGCCATATTAACAAGAGGCTTAACTTTCAGAATAAAGAAAAACATTAAGAGCTGCAAATGAATAATGTCAAGTAATTTAGAAAGGCAGATGCATAAGAATAGCACTGACTATTCAATGGAAACAATGAAAGCCAGAAGGTCCTCATGAGATATTATACAAACACTAAGAGACCACCAGTGCCAGACCAGACTACTATAACCAGTACAACTCCCAATCATTATAGATGAAGTAACAAGATATTTCACACACACACACACACACACACACACACGAGGATTTAAACAATACTTTCTATAAATTCAGCACTATGGAAAGCATTAGAAGGAAAACTCCAACCTAAGGAAGTTAGACACACCTATCAAGCTACAAGCGATAGATAATATTGCAGAAAGAAACCACAAGGAAGAAAAATATACACACACTCCCACCAAAATAACATGAAGTAATAATCACTTGTCATTAATATCTCTTAATAACAATGGACTCAATTCACCTATAAAAAGATACAGGTGTAATAAATTATGTGTTACATTTTAAATAATTGTCTCACATATGGGTTTAATAAAAGCTGATTGGCCAAAAGACAGACAGGAAGTGTGGGTGGAGATAGCAGGATAAGAAGTACAAGTACAAGTGTGAGTACAAAAAGAACAACTTACATGCCAGAGATCAACCAGGGAGAACCATCAAAGACATAACAAGGAGATGGCAACAGACACAAAGAAAGAAGCTCCAATTCTGCTATGAGAAAAGTTACCAAGCCATGTGGCTGACCAAGATGGGTTGAGTTCAGATGAAGGAGTTAACAAATTATATGCCTGAACCCTAGGTCAATCAGTCTGTGTATGATTATTTGGGGATGAGAGTGGGACTAAACCTTTGGTCCAGGCCTAGAAAATCCAGGCTAGAACCATTTCCACAGGAAAACAGAATGGATACAAGAACAAAATCCATTCTTCTGCTGCATACAAGAGACATACCATTACCAATGTCTATCTTTGAAGTAATGGTATGTCTCTTGTCAAATGGACTTAAGAAACAAGCTGGTATAGTATCGCGGTAAAAACCTGCTGTGAGATATGTTTTAAGTGAGGTTTATTTTGTGAGAATCACTTACAAAGCAGAGAAGGTTTTAAGAGAAAGTGAAGGGATAAAGTTGCAACACGCCACACCATCGAACTCTCCCGCCGCCAGCCCGGCACTGCCTACTCCCAGAAGCTGCGTCATCAGTCCAAAAACCCGCATAACCAGTCCAGACTCTCACGAGAGAATGCTGGCTTCCTGTCCTGGTCCTCTCCCTCAGAGGTCTACTTCTGAGATCCTTTCCAGTCCACCACGCCCCTTTTGTCTCCAGCTTTCTGACATGATCCATTCACATGGATCATGTTCCTGAATTCCCGCTACATCTCCTCGTTTTGTCTAAATAGGAAGGTTCTAAACTAGGTATAAAACTACATACTATAGGGATCATCATAAGACAGTGTCTGGGAAAGAGAAAGGTACTAACATAAGTGAGGTCAAACTACCGATAACAAACAACAACTACAAAGTGCAATTTAATATCTAAAATGTTGATACGAGAAAATGCACAGGGATTGCTTTAAGACTGTTTATCTTAAACAATAGAGTTCTAAGACTTGAGTGTCTTTGCTGGAATGTGAAGTAATAACAACCTCAACTATCTAATCTTCAACATCGTCAAGACCTGAGAAGGAAAATATATACCTAAAGTTGGAAGCATGAAGTAACTTCCAGAATTTAGGAGAAGACAACAACAGTTAACTACCTGGACAGTCATCCACCACTTCTCTGTATAATGGGAGCATCCATCCTTGTGGCTACTGGCCTATGATATCTGACAAGTCTCCATAGTAGCAGGGTATTTTTGGTAGGACTGTCTTTTCCTGGCTAGGCAGGCTTCGGCAGTCTCTATCCCTCATCCTGCTAGTCCATTTCGGACAGTGTGCATGCTGACAGCAGTCGGGGCAAATGCAGTCCTTTGCCCTTCAAGCAATTATTTGCCAAACTAGACAATCTCTTTTCAAGATGTCTGTGATGCTCAACACCACCCTGAGAAAGGAACGGTGATGCCAGGAGTTGTCATGTCTCTCAAGGCCAAATTTGAGATAACGAAATCTTGAATGCCATATTCTCTCGGTCTATGAAGTGGTTGAAGACGCCTATCTATTTGGTATATTCTGACATGTTTCTGAAAAGCCTGACTATCCTGACTGTTAGGTGATAAATCTGAGTAACCATAATCTGCAATCCCAATCAACCAAGAAAGTGAGGCTAACGTTGTAAAAATAGGCATTCCAAAATGAGTGTACAGCTCCTCCAAATAATTTCAGGTATAACAATCTTAGGAAAATTGACCAAAATACACATTTTGTATCAAATGACAACAATATCCTAACTATATATCATTATATATAAAAATATATCTAAACAGATTTATATAAAACAACTCGTGTGTATAGTACAACAAATGTTATGACTATCATAAATAATTAGAGGTAGAAATTGCATTATGGAAATGACAATGCACTTAATACACTTCAATGTGCAAAATATTTTAGACAGAGGTAGACACGTGCAAAATAGGGTAATTATACATTCAACTTTGCATCAATATATATTATCCCAATCAGACATATAGATTAATTTCCCATTTGTGTCAATATACAAACATTCGTACCATGTTCAACTTTGTATCAATATACATATTATCTAAATCAAACATATAGATTGATTTCCCATTTGTATCAATATACAAACAATTGTACCAAGTCAAATCATTTTTCATTCATCCTTTGGTTAATAGTTGTTTACAAATATAATGATCTCCTATCTATTCCCTTTTCTTTCTCTCTCTCTCCTTTTTTTATCTATAACATCATTCTATCCTCTACCCAAGATTAACTTATAACCATCATACCAAAATGATAATTGACCATAACCCTCCCTTAGATGACCAACTTATCGGGAAAGGGACGTAGTTCTTTCATTAAGTTGCTTCATGCTGGCCTGTGGGTGACGGTATCTCTGTGGGGTCCTGTAAACTAAACAATGGTTAAGTCCTAATGAAGTAACTGTAAACATATATGTATAACCATTCCACAAATGTCTATAACCATTCTCATCGTACTGAGTGAATCCATCTGAAATATTTGCTAAAGACATGATAAGAAACTATCTTACAACTGTCCTGATTGGTCTATACCTCAAAAGTGATCACTGAATGACATACAGCAGGTTCCTTCTTACTCTGTCTCAATGTGTTTTTTTTTTTTTTTTATTTTATTGGTGGGGGCCCCATCTTCCTTCTGGATGCCTTGCAGAGTGCTGGTAGGAGAAATCGTTTTTAATAGTGAAGGATCCAATGGATATTATCAACTGAAGATATTGAACCATCAGAAAGTATTGTGTGCAGAAAAGATTTCTAAAGTAAGAGAACAAAAAATGCAAAAAGGAATAAGATTTAAACTTTAAAATAAAAGTGAGATAAGATTGGTCCCTATATATTTCATCTATTTTCTGTCCCACTTCAGGTGGCTTTTCTGATGTGAGACAGAATTTATAAAGTTTTATTTGCCAATATGCTTGGGTTTAGAGAGGGAGAAAGCCACTTGCTCCACCTCCAAAGCCAGCCTTTTTTGTTACCAAACCAGGACATCATATATATATATATATATATATATATATATATATATATATATATATATATATATACATAATCATTAGATATAGATGTACAGTTGTGAGAATAGAGAAATTACCCTTGGTGCCTGTCAGTGTCAGGTGTCCTTGTAATCCCCTGTAGTCCTTTTAACATTTCAAAAGTCTGAACATTCAGCATCCTTTTAGCTTTGTGAAGAGGGTTGTATCCATTCTTCTGTAAAAACAAAATTGAGACCTTGCACCACCTTAGTTAAGTGAATATTCCTTACAAAATATCCAATTGTCTTATTGGCAGACGAGCCATTACTCCTCCTTAGGAGGGTTCTCCTTTTCGATCCGGTTCTTTATCAGTCTCGTTGGTACCCATATTTTCTCTTTTCCTGTGGAAACAAAAGCAAAACCCCTACCCCAACGAAGCACATGCACTGTCCTCCATTCTGAAGTTAGTATATCCTTAAAATAAACAGGTTGATTCAACTTAGAAGTTCTTTCTATTACCCAGTGTTTCTCTGCAGCTGAAGTTCCTTTCTCATCAGCATTAAGAAAGTTTAATGTCAACAAGGCACTATGTAATCTCTCCCTAGGTTTTTTCATACCACCTTTCTGTTTATGAAGCATCTCTTTCAAGGTGTGATGGGATCTTTCCACAACCGCTTATCCAGTGGGGTTGTGTGGTATCCCAGTAACGTGTCTTATCTCATAATATCCAAAAATCTGCTCCATTTTCTGGGAAACATATGCTGGAGCATTGTCAGTCTTAATTTGATCAGGAATTCCCAATATGGCCATGGCTTCCAGAAGATGAGTGAGTACTGCATTAGCATTCTCAGAACTCAGGGTGGTAGCCCACTGCATTCCTGAATAGGTGTCAATGGTGTGATGAACATATTTCATCTTACCAAATTCCGGGAAGTGAAACACGTCCATCTGCCAAATCTCATTGCTCCTAGTACCTTTAGGATTACTCCCAGCAGGCAAAGATGGTTGATTGTAAAGGGAACACTTGACACACTTCCGCAAAATTTTCTTGGCTTGATGCCAAGTGAAAGGAAAACTCTTCCTTAATCCCTTGCTATTGACATGATGCTTCTTGTGATATTCTGAGGCTTCTACCACATTCCCTATCAATAACCGATCAATCTCATCATTACCTTGTGCTAATGGACCAGGAAGGCCCAAATGAGCCCTGATATGTGTTATATACATAGGATGTGTTCTACTTCTGATGATATCCTGTAGCTGTACAAACAAGAAGATTAATTCTGTAGCATCGGGAATGAAGTCAGCAGTTTCAATATGAAATACAACTCCTGCATAATGAGAGTCAGTTATCAGGTTAAAGGGTCCAGGAAAATCCAATAAAACCATAATAATGGCATACAGTTCTACCTTCTGAACAGAATCATAAGGACTCTGTGTCACCTTACTGAAGTTTTCTGATTTATAACCACTCTTTCCTATTTTACTTGCATCAGTAAAAAAAATGTAGGAGCTCCAGAAATAGGTTTATTCTTTACCACACGGGGGAAAATCCAATTAGTCTTCTTTATAAATTGAATCCTTTTGCTTCGGGGTTACTTATTATTAATCTCCCCCAGAAACCCACTACAGGCCTTTTGCCAAGGTTCATTGTCTGCCCATAATCAATCAATTTCCTCATTAGTCAAAGGTACAACAATTTCTGTTGGATCCTTTCCAGTCAATTGTCAAAACCTGAATTTTCCTTTGAAAATCAAATCTGAAATCTTTTCAATGTATGTTTTTAGTTTTTTACTTGGTCTATGTGGCAGAAATATCCATTCTAATATAATATTTTCCCTTTGCATTATGACTCCTGTAGGGGAATATTCAGAAGGCAAAATAACCAGGATGCAGTCAAGGTCTGGGTCTATACGGTTAACATGTGCTTCTTGTAATCTCTTTTCCACCAATGCTAATTCTTTCTCAGCTTCAGCAGAGAATTCCCTGGGACTATTCAAATCCTTATTTCTATCTAAAGTTTTGAACAAATGAACCAGTTCATAGTTTTTAATACCAATAACCGGACGTATGTGGGGTATATCCCCCAATAGCTTCTGAAAATCATTAAGGACATTTAATCTGTCCCTCTTAAGTTGTACCTTCTGAGGTCTAATTGTTTGCAAGCCTATTTTATATGCCAAATAATTGATAGAATCCCCTCTTTGTATCTTTTCAGGGGCAATGTGAAGTCCCCAATCAGGCAACACCTTCTTCAATTCCTCAAACAGTCTTTCTAAGGTGTTTACATCTGGGTCCGCTAACAATATATCATCCATATAATGGTAAATGATAGATTGTGGAAATTGTTTGCGTATCACTTCCAATGGCTGTCGGACAAAATATTGGCACAGGGTGGGGCTATTCAACATCCCTTGTGGAAGGACCCTCCATTGGTACCTTTTTACTGGGTATGAATTATTAAAATTATGTATAGTGAAAGCAAACTTCTCCTTGTCTTGTTCCTGTAGAGGTATTGTAAAAAAAAAAAAAAAAAAAAAAAAAAGTCCTTCAGATCAATAACTATTATAGGTCATCCTTTAGGTAGCAAAGAAGGTAAAGATATACCAGATTGTAGGGTGCCCATGGGCTGAATCACCTTATTAATTGCTCTTAAATCCATTACCATTCTCCATTTCCCAGACTTCTTCTTGACCACAAATACAAGGGAATTCCATGGGCTGGTTGATTCTTCAATATGTTGAGCTTGTAACTGTTCCTGCACCAATTGTTCTAGGGATAGCAATTTCTCCTCTGTCAAAGGCCATTGTTGGACCCAAATAGGTTTATCCATCAACCATTTCAAAGGCAGGGCTGTTAGTGTCTTAGGGGTGCTTGCAGCTTTTAGACTGCATCTTTGTGCAACCTGAATGACCAACAGCTGTTTTACGTAGTCTCTTGAGGTAGTACTTTCAAGGCCACAATTAGTTCTTTGGCTAGTATTTAGGCCTGGAGGAATCTTAATTTGAGTGTTCCATTGTCATAGGAGATCATGACCCCATAAGTTCACTGCTATGTTGGCCATGTATGGCTTCAATCTCCCACTCTGTCCTTCTGGTCCTATGCATTCTAGCCATCTCACACTCTGTTTTACCTGAGACAATGTCTTAATACCTAAAAATTGAACATCCACCTCCTTCAGAGGCCACCTGGGGTGCCAGGCCTACTGAGTTATAATCAAAACATCAGCCCTTGTGTCGACTAAGCCCTGCATAAAAATATTGTCTATTCTTATTGTCAACTTCGGTCTTTATTCATTTATGGAGGTCTGCCAAAATATGAGTTTTATTGGTTTACTGGATACCATCAACTTCTCTTGTAAGGGCAATCTATTGTCTATGGTTATATGGTCTACTGTTTCAGGCTTGGGATTTGTTACTTGTCCTGAGGACACTGCTTTTCCACTGTGACTGGATATGACTGAACCCTTTTTGTCTTGGAGATCTGATTCTTGGAGGCTTCCTGGGGGAAGCCCCGAGTTACATTTCCCAATGTTAAAAGCTTGCCATCTTTGTCTCTTATAGATCTACATTCATTTGTCCAATGTCTGCCTTTGTTACATCTCCTACATAGCCCAGGCAGTAGTGGCTTTCTGTTTAAGTCAATCCTGTGCTTAGAAAAGTTCCCATGTATGCTTTGTCTACAATTTCTCTTTATATGGCCTGGCTTACCACAATTGAAGCAAATAATGCCTTGATTTCTCATCTTAGCATTAGCAATGGCTTGACCTACACAATTATCTTCATCATGGTGTAGATATTCAACATTAAGTGCAAATTGAATCCATTCGTCTATGGGTGAACCCCTGATCTTTAATGGCATGATCAATTTTTTACATGTCATATTAGCATTATCGAAGGCCAAAGAGAGTATCAATTGTTTCCTAACTTCTGGATCTGACACTGCTCTATTTACAGCTTGAGTAAACCTCTGTAAAAAGTCTGTATAAGGCTCCGTTGGACCTTGTTTAATGTGGGTATATGATTCAATTCTCTGTCCTGGGTCCAAAACCTTTTCCCAAGCATTTAAGGCATCAGTACGACACAGCAACAGAGCATGTTCATCAAAAGTAGCCTGAACTGATAAATCAGCAAACTGGCCTTCCCCAAGGATTTGGTCCTTGGAGACAGTAACATTCCCAGTTTGATGTCGAGATTCCAAGGCTTTAGCCTCTTCTCTAAACCAATTCCTCCACTGGAAGTTTTGGCCATTGTTCAACACTGCATTCACCAAATTCTTCCAGTTATTAGGAAGTACTCGATTCTGTGCTAACTATAAGTTCAAGGATTGCCTCACAAAAGATGAGTGTACACCATAGTTCACTATGGCTTACTTTATTGATTTTAAATCCTTCATGAGTATAGGTTCATAATTGTATCCCACATTGTCAGAAGCCCTTCCATGTGGTTGTGGTTTTTTGGCCTCTGCCACAACTGGGAATAGATTTGGAGGGATGGGGGGTAGTCCCCTCATGGTAACCACTCTAGGTAAAGAACCTTCCCTGCAGTAGCACTGTTTAAGAGGGGGCTCTGGGTTATCTTGAGCAGGTGTCACCTCAAAATCCTTTTCTAAAATCTCCAAGTGAGCCTCATGATCTTGCAACCTAGTGGTAATGGTCTTTTCCAGTGTTTTAAAGTCTTCTATAAATGATCTCTCCAACAATTTCATAGAGTGGAAAATCCTCCCAGTCTCCACATCTACCCGTTCTACTATCTTCTGTTCAAATTTCCTAGAGTTTCCATCCATTATCCTAAAATTTTCATCCATTTGTTTAAATTTTCATCTAATTTCCTAAAATTTTCATCAATATGAGCTCTGTACTCCTCTCTAACAAAATTTTCATCCATTGTTTTAAATTTTTCATCCAATTTTCTAAAATTTCCATCAATATGAGCTCTAAATTCCTCTGTGATCAAAGTAGACCTCTCTTCTATGGAAACAATGAGTTTCTGGAGTGTCTTAACACGTTCATCCCTGCCAGACATCTTAGCCTCATACTCTCTATGTTGAGATTCCTTAAAATAGGTAGGTATAAAGTATATTATCACACAAAAAAGTAAGAGGACTTCTGGGTGGAGATACCCTCCAAATGCATAATCCTGAAAATAATCCTCTATCACCATTGTGAAAAAGTGAGTAAAATTCTGAACATTTATCTGGTCCAACATTTTAGAAGAAGAAAAAAAAATTGCCTTACTCAAATGTAATGAGGACTTACGGTCAGCAGATGTCGCAGTTGCAATCAGCAGCAGCAGCAATGGTGCACGAAACAAGGTGGCAATTCGGCTGGGAGGGTCTTTGTTGAATCTTTCAACAAATCCTACCAGGTGTGCGCCACCAGAACCAGCTCAATCCGTCTCTCAGGAGATCCACTGCATGCAGATTCGTTCCTGGCTGCGTACAGGAGACTTGTGCGGGCAGATGAGAACCAAAGCCATTCAGACCGGCTCCATCCATGGATGAGGAACCCGGCGGGTTTGTGGAATTAGCTCCGCGTTCAGGCGCCAATTATTGCGGTAAAAAACCCGCTGTGAGGTATGTTTTAAGTGAGGTTTATTTTGTGAGAATCACTTACAAAACAGAGAAAGTTTTAAGAGAAAGTGAAGGGATAAAGTTGCAACACACCACACCACCAAACTCTCCCACCGCCAGCCCGGCACTGCCTACTCCCAGAAGCTGCGTCATCAGTCCAAAAACCCGCATAACCAGTCCAGACTCTCGCGAGAGAATGCCGGCTTCCTGTCCTGGTCCTCTCCCTCGGAGGTCTACTTCTGAGATCCTTTCCAGTCCACCACGCCCCTTTTGTCTCCAGCTTCCTGACACAATCCATTCACATGTATAGTTCCTGATTTCCTGCTACAGTATAGTTATCCTAATTTCTAACAAACAGACTTCAAACTAAAATGAATCAAAAGAAATTAATGGAAATTACTTATTTACCTTAGGAAAAAAAATCCATCAAGTTGAAGTCTCAATCCTGAACATTTATACCATGAACACAAGGGTACCCATATATGTATAAAAAATACTAAAACTTAAACCTCACATCAATTCCCCACATATTAATAGTCGAAGACTTCATTAACTATCACCAAAGGATAGGTCGATCGAAGAGAAACTTAACAGAGAAATAAAAAATTTAACACATGTAATAACTTAAATAGAGTTAATGAATAATATACAGAAAAATCTACCCAAACACATGGGAATATACTTTCTTCTCAGCCCCTCATTGAACATTCTCTAAAATTGAACACATACGCAATAATAAAGCAAATATGAATAGATACAAAATGATGAGAATAACCCCTTGTATACTATCAGACCACCATGGACTAAAGTTAGAGTTCACCAACCATACAAACTTCAGAAAGCCTACAAATTCAAAGAAATTAAAGCTCTCTCAATTAAACTATCTCTGTGTCAAAGAAGAAGTAAAGAATGAAATTAAAGTCTTCCTAGAATTTAATGAAAATAAATCAACAATATACTCAAACTTATGGAACACAATGAAAGCAGTCACAAAAGGAAAATTCATAACACTAGATGCCTACATAAAAATAACTTACAGTAATGTCATGCAAGAGACTTGAGAGAACAGCTGAAAAATCTAGAACAATTAGAAATGAATACAAATAGAAGGAATAGATGGAAGAAATAATCAAACTCAAGGCTGAAATCAATAACATTGAAACATAGAAAACAATACAAAGAATCAATGAATCATATAATTGGTTCTTTGAGAAATTCAATAAGATACACAAACCTTCAAACAAAATAACTAAGAAACAGAGAGAGAATATACAAATTAACAAAATAAGAAAGGAAAACGGTGACATAATAGACACAAATTCAGTGAATCATTGGGTTATATTTCAAAAACCTATGTTCCCACTAAAATAGAAAACATAAAAGAAATGAAAATTTTTCTGGACAAGTACCACCTACCAAAATTGAATTAAAACTATATAAATTACCTAAATAACTCTATAACCCTCAAAGAAATAGAATCTTTTATCAAAAGTCTCTGAAGAAAAAAAAAAAAAAATCCAGGGCAAGATGTTTTCAGCACAGAATTCTACCAGATTTTCAAAGAAGGGTTAATGTCAATACTTCTCAAATTGTTTCACATCTGCATGCAGCCTGCCCAGGGAAGGGATGGGGATTTGTGGAGAAGAAAGAATGACCTGATGTGATGGGAGGGGGAAGGGACCTTGAATAAAGATATACAAGGTTAGAAAGTGTGACTTCCTTGTTAATAATAATAATAATAATAATAATAATAATAATAAAGGAAAAAAGAAACAAAAGGAACACTACCATGCTATTTCTTATGAGGCTAGAGTCACCCTGATACCCAAACCACAGAAACATGCAACAATGGAAGGAAATAACAGATCAATTATCCTCATGAACATTGATGCAAAAATACTCAGTAAATTACTGATAAGCTGAAACCAAGAATATATCAAAAAATTATTCACCATGATCAAATAAGATTCATCCCAGAGATGCAGGGATGATTCAACCTATAAGAAAAAAACCAAAAAACAAAAACAAAGAACAATTGTTACAGTTATTCATCATATAAACAATCTGAAAGAAATAAAATCCTATATGATCATCTCCCTAGATGATAAAAAGGCTTTTGACCAAAATCTAACACTCCTTTATAATAAAAGTCCTGGAGAGATCAGGGATACAGAAAAAATACTTAAATATAAATGTAATATATAGCAAGCTGCCAGCCAATATCAAACTAAATGGAAAGAAGCTAAACACCCCCTTAAAATCAAAAACAAGGCAAGGCTGTCCTCTCTTACCATATCTATTAATATAGTTCTCAAAATTTTAGCTTGAGCAATAAGACAACAAAGGAGATCATGAGGATACAAATCAGAAAGAAAGAAGTCAAGCTATCTCTCTTTGCAGATGATATGATAGTATATACAAGTGACTACAAAAATTCTATCAGGAATTTCTACAGCTAATAAATACATCAGAAATGTAGCAAGATACAAGGTTAACTAAAAAAAATGTCAATAACCCTTGTATAAACAAGTAATAAAAGGGCTAGAAACAAAATCATGGAAACATCATCCTTTATACTACCTGAATATATCACTAAATATCCTAGGTAACTCTAACTAAAAAAGAGAAAAATATTTATAACCAGAACTTTTTGTCACTGAAGAAAGAAATTGAAGAAGATATCAGAAAATGTAACAATCTCCTATGCTCTTGGATAGATAGGATCAATATAGTAAAGATGATAGTCTTATGAAAAGCAATCTGCAGATTCAATGTATCCCCATCTAAATCCCAAAGTAATTTTTTTAAAGACCTCAAAAGAACAATACTAAACTTAATATAAAATAACAAGTGACAAGTGATATATTTTTGAAACAAGTTTAAGGCATATTGGAGTAACTTTCACAAACTTTCTCAGTCTTACTCAATTTGGCCTCATTAACACAAGCCTGATGGTCAGCATTATAGTCACCCCAAACCTGGAGAGGTAAAATGGAGAATTGTTTAAACACCTCTCTTCTAGATCTGAGATGTGGCTCCTGTTATAGTGCAGATGAATGAAATTAGTGTGTAATTTCTTTCAAGAAATTGAAAGGTTTCTGCCTTTTTAGTTCTTTTAGTCTTTAAACCCCTTCAGGTGTTTGAAGTGACCACATTGTAATAAATCCCAAAGTGGTAGGTAATGAGGCCATTGCAGGGGAGGGTGACATTAAGTTTTAAATGCTGAGAGCTATGTATAAAATACTTCAAGCTAATTATTGTTCATTTGGGGGGTAGGAATTTTGCTTCATAGGGTATATTAATTAGATTGTATTTGGAGGACAGTATTTTTCCTGCTGTTAATAAAATTTACACCGAGGTTTTTTGCTTTGTTTTCCTGTTTGTGGAGAGGCTATAGTTCTTGTGGAATTTTAATAATAATGTCTTAGGATGTGAACATATTCTATAGCTAACCTCTTCCTGAGATTTTTAACTACTGGAAATCTTTAACCAATTATATTATTTTCTTTATTTTGAAAATTATTTGGTTACTTTCTATTAGATGGTTTGTGCTATTTTGTGTAATCATAGTTAATCTAGACCCAGCTTATTTTCTTGAACATTAAGGCTTGTAATCTAATGATAGAATCCCATTTCTGGTAAACTTAAAGAGCTAGCAGTCTTTCCTGACTTAGGGAGTAGCTTTTGTCAAAGAGAACAGATACCTGATTCTTATGATGGGAATGTGCTTTGTGGACAGGGTAGTCAGTGTTCATTATGACTTTTTGTCAGTTCCTAAATGCTTCTATTCTATTCTAGAAGTATGAAATATGTAATTGGAAATCCTTAATAAAATTAGATCTTATTTTATTTTTAAAAAAAGAAATAACAAAATCTCAAGACTGACAAAAAATTCTGTTCATTAAAAATATTCTGGAGGAATCCTGACTTCATAGTATACTATAGAGCTACAGTAATAAAAACTGCTTGGTACTGGCATAGAAACAGACTTGTAAATCAATGGAAACTAATAGAAGATGTTGACATTAGTCCACACACCTAAGAACACCTGAATTTGACAAAGAGGCAAACAATATACAATGGAAAAAAGCATCTTCAGCAAATATTGCAGGCATAACTGGATTGTGGTATATAGAAGAAACAAATAGATCCATATCTGTCATCCTTCACAAAACTCAAGTCCAAGTGGATCAAAGACCTCTACATAAATCTAGTTACACTAAACCTGATAGAAAAAAGTAATAAATATTCGAGAACACATTGGCACAGGTGACCACTTTCTAAATATAATACCAGTAGCACAGATACTGAGTGCAACAATTAATAAATGAGATTCCTTAAAACTGAGAAGCTTCTGTAAGGCAAAGGACATGGTCAACTGGAAAAAAAAAAACAGCCTATAGAATAGAAAAATATATTCAAAAACCCTACACGGGACAGAGGTCTGATCTCTAAAATGCATAGAGAACTCACAAACTAGAGCCTAAAGCCTTAAATACCCAAATTAAAAAATGGAGTTCAGAATTAAAAAAGGAATTCTTGGCAGAATTACAAATGGCAGAAAGGCACTTGAAAAAGTGCTGGACATCTTTAGCCATCAGAGAAATGCAAATCAAAACAACTTTTAGATACCACCTTACACCTGTCAGAATGCCTAAGATTATAGACACAAATAACAGCCTATGCTGGAGAGTTTGCAGAGCAAGGGAACACTCCTCCATTGTTGGTAAGAGTGTAAGCTAGTTCAGCCAGTCTGGAATGCAGTATGGCAGTTTCTCAGAAAACTGGGAATCAATCTCCCCAAGGATCCAGCAATACCACTTCTGGGCATATACCCTAAAGATGTACATCTGCACTCCAAATGAATTAGCTCAACTATGTTCATAGCAGCATTATTTGTAATATAGCAAGAACCTGGAAACCACCCAGATGTTCCTCAACTGAAGAGTAGATTAACAAACTGTGGTACATCTACACAATGGAGTATTACTCAGCATTAAGAAAAAATGATACCCTAAAATTTGCAGGCAAGTGGATGGATCTGGATAATATCCTCCTGAGCAAGATATCACAAACCCAGGAAGAAAAGCAGGTTATGTACTCACTAATTAGTGGATTTTAAATAAAAAGCAAAGCACACCCAAGCTGCAAACCACAACCACTGAAAAGCTTGGGATCCGAAACACCTTGGACTGACATCTTGGAGTTCATTCCCTCCTGAGGAATACCTAGCCCAGTCTTGGTATTAGGATGAGGAAATTGGACTTGTCTGGAGTGGATGCTGAACTAAGCCACCTTGGAAACTTGGGACCTCCTGCCTTTGCTGGAGAGAGAGAGAGAGAGAGAGAGAGAGAGAGAGAGAGAGAGAGAGAGAGAGAGAGAGAGAGAGAATGGAGTAAAAAATTGGTGTATATTTACACAGTGGATTACTACTCAGTAGTAAAAAATTTAAAAATGGCATCCTAAAATTTGTAAGCAAGTGAATGGATTTGTAGAGTATCATTGTGAGTGAGGTAACGCAGGCCATAAATACAGATATAATATGAACTCACTCATAAGTATGTTTTAGACATAAAGCAAAGTATATCCAGGCTATAAATCAAAACTGCTAAACAGCTAGGTAACAGGAGAAAGTTAAAGAGACATCTATAGGTACCCCTAGGAAGGAGAAATAGAGAAGATTTCCTGAAAAAAATTGGGATTATATGGAGCGGGGAGCAATGAACCTGTGAGAATGGGATGGTTGAATCGGGGGGTGGGGAGCAACAAAGGTGGAGAGAAAACTAGTAAATATCTTCATAGAGGGAGCAATTGTGGGGTTAATAAAAACTAGGTTCTAGGGAAAAGTCCAAGGCCCCACAAGATGAGCCCAGCTAGAACCTCAAGAAATAGTACAGAGCGTGCCAAACTGCCCTTTTCCCATTGTCATATGAATGACTGTCCTAATTACTGATGGCAGCAAATGTAGAGATCCATAGCTAAGCAACAGGTTGAGTTTCTGTTCCAGCTGAAGAGAGGGAAGAGAGATTTCATGAGTGGAGGGATAGACATCATGATGGGGAGACCAATGAGTAGGCTATCCTGTGCTGTTGGGAGCTCACAGTCTTTGAAATGACAGCTGAATATATTGTAAATGTTATAAAGAATGAAACTAAGACTATAAGATATACACATTATATTCTACCAAGTCTAGAAGATTTATTTTTGAGATGCTCCCCAAAACACATTTTAAGTATGTTTTTATATGTGTGCCTAACCCTAACCCTAATCTCTGAACTATTATAGGGCAAAACCTCCAATTGATTTTACTGAAATTCTAGAAAATGTAAATAAACCACTGAAGACAAGGTTATTGGTTGCTGGAAATACAAAGTATATTTTAAAAAAACTAAGCTTGATAGAGAAAGAATTAGGGATTGTCTTAGGGTTACTTTTGCTGTGATAAAACGCCATGAACAAAAGCAAATTGGGAAGGACAGGATTTATTTGGCTTAGAGAACCTGAGTCACAGCCCATTGAGTAAACCCAAGGTAGGAACTCAAAACATGTAGGAATATGGAGACAAGAACTCATTAAAAAAACATAAAGGGTGTTGCTTACTGTCTTTCTTCTTGTGTTTTCAGCCTGCATTCTTATAGAACCCAGTACCCCAGGCCCAGGTATAGCACCAGAAATACATTTACAGAGTTACAATGTTACAGAGTTCATAGCCTTGGGTTTGATCTTAATCTAGAGCTGTGCCCAACACACACATACACAATCAAAAGAAACATGAACCCAAATCCTTAATAAGTTATATATTTAACATGTGCACATATAATATACTTTGAAATGAGCTTTAAAATCAATACTTACAATCATAATTATTTTTCTGTTTTCATGTGTGTATTATTTTTATATCAAATACATTTTTATACTTATTTAGTATAGTCAGAGGTTTTCTGTCTTAATGGGAGGGAAGACAGAGTATATACAGCATGACTGTAGCCACTTTTTATTTATTCATTCATGCATTCAGTATTTTTCCATACATCTTACAATTAAGTTCTATGAGATCATCTTTTTAGAATCTAAATGATTGAAACCATGTGGTTTATGACTCTTTGTGTCTGGCTGACACTTAACAGCCTTCAGATTATTCCAAATTTTGATTCTTCCTGTAAGCCTGTGTGCTTACTGCCAATGAGACTTACAATATTTGAAGACTGGCCCTACCATAAGAATATCTCAGATATTAATATTATATATTCATTAATTTTGTAAAATATAATTGAATTACTTCATTTCAATATCACATGTAATAGAAGAAGTACTAGGTTTGGTGAATAAGAGATAGAGGTTTCTTATTTTTTAAGCCAGTTAACAAATTAGAATAGTTAATTATTTAATATACTATTAAGTATTGAGTTATTATTTTTGGTATTGAGCATTGGCTCTTCAGTCTCAAATGGAATGCTTTAATTATTTGTGTTACAATCTTTTATTTTTAAAAAAGGCTTATTTACTTTTTATGTGTATGCATATTTTTCCTAAATGTATTCTGTGTACTATGTGTATGTTGGTTGCTCCTAGAAGTTGGAAGAGAGCAGCTGATTACTAGTTCTGGGGTTATGTATGGTAGTTAGCCAATATGTGAGTTCTGGGAATCAAATCCAGGCCTTCTGCAGGAGCAACAACTGTTCTTTAACCATTAAGCCTAATACGCTAACATCTCTCTAGCCCCTCCTTTTAATTTTTTAAATTTAATTATAGTTGTTAAGATAAGTTTAAATTTATTTCTGTTATAAATTTTTTTTTCTATTTGAATCTTGGGAAAAAAACCTAACTTAATCTATACATTTTCTTTTCTCTTTCAAAAGGTATATTTGTGGCCATCTTTATAAAGTTTTTGTAAGAAGAATCATAAATAGCACTCTCTACTCTTTTTAATCCTTCACACATATATTTTAAAATTTTTTTAAATGAATTATGATGAATAATCAGTGATGCCTTCCAATTATATGTGGTAAGATTTCTTGATAAGATTAATGGGTTTCTTGCTTCTATACAATTTGTGAAATAAAATAACTAATACCAGTAATTATTTCAGTATCTGGAGCAGGGAAATTGCTCAATAAATATTAGCTTTTTCTCAATATAGCCCAAAATAAAAGCAGGATGTTACTCAAGGAAAGCATATAATATACTCTCAGGGAATCCGTGAACATCTCTCAGACATTGCTCTGTAATGATGATGAGAGATATATGAGCAGGATTTGGCAAGGGAAAAAGTAAGAAGCTCACAAGGGAGGACGACATGCACAGTCTGAGGGGATTGCTTGCCAGGTGGAAAACTTTACAAAACAAATGTAGCATTCCTGCAATATACTGAGGACTAGTTAGAGGTAGACTTAAAGGATTAGATTAAAAAAATAAGTCAATCAGGATATTTCATACTATTTTGATGAATTGTAATATTGTATGATATACTTGCAAGACCATAAACCCCTTCAGAAGCAAGTTGATTATAAGAAAATAACTTGAACATTGTAGGACTTAATGGATTTTTGTTTGTTTGTTTTACTGGCTTAGGAGAAAAGTCATTATCTCTTTGTGGATATTATGAATTTCTAAACATTTGTAAATTAAACAAAAAAAATCATGTAACCTTGGAAATGTGTCCCTAGTTATGATCTAGTGTCCTCATTTTGACTTTGTTTAATATTATTCCTCTGTGAGTTTTAACCTATATTATGGGTTGCATGTACATTTTCGTAATCATATTTAATGAACTTGCCTGATCATAGATAAATCTGTGCATAGCTATGCATATAGATACATAATTTAACAGTTCACATTCACTGCTTCAGTGGCAGAACGTCAGAAGAAATCCAGGTAAGATACTTGATAAATGTCCTATTGAAGAAACGCCTTAAAATATTTTGGATAATCACTGTTATTTACCTCCTTTAACTGTTTCTAAATCAAATTTTAACTCTCCATTTACCCTCTTGTCTGTTTCCTTGAGCACTCATCTCATGTGCCTTGATCCAACAATATTAAGATATTAGTGTTTCTCTTACATTTATTTACTTTTAACTGTGTCCTAACTATAGCCATATAAAAGCAACTATCACAACACAAAGAAAATTATACAAAAGCAAAAGCACAAATATTCTTGTAAAAAATGTCTTTTTCCTCTTATGCCTCTCTGTTAGAGTAGAATCCAAAGAAAATTTAAATCATCAATATTTTGTCACAAATATTGAAGGAAGTGATTGATCCTCTTGTACATTCTTGTAAACTTGCATTTTTCTATTGAAAGAAACATGATTCATCATCACTCAAGTGAGCCCAGATGCACCCAGAAACATGGAAGAAAGTTCACTGAAGATGAGCCTAGGCATACACATCACTTGTGCGCAGTGTCCACCTACATGCTCCTAGAAATATCTGGTGCATGGAATTTAATGAGACTCATATCTCACTCATGATTTGATATTTCCAAGCATAGACTCAAAACCTCAGAAATTACTGGAGAGATGATAACTTCATTTATCTGGAAATCACATGGAACATTTTGCTTTGGTTTTAATGTTTTCATGATCCCCAAAAGAGTTGGAGTTTGGAATTTCAGATAATAAGCAAACACTGAGGCTTATGGGAGGTAAATCTAGTGAAATGAGAAGATAGAAAAACAGCTTTTCCTCAAGTTTTAAGAACAATCAGGATCTGACAGGTTTTAAATAAAATTGCTCTCACACATAATGAGATCCATCTCTGTCTTCTCAGAAACACTTCAACTGAGAATACACTTTATAATCTCCCTGAATTTTTTTTATAAAGCCTCCAGTATGCACAACAAAACAAGTACAAAGCAAAGGGATCCAACAATTTTAATCAATTCTATATACAGTTACTATTTTAGAATAATAACATATATTATGTATGATAAAAGCAAGAAATAGTGGGCAGGTAAGAAAGTAAAACAACAAGAGAGAACATTCAAAGTCACAATACTGATTTAGGGTCTGAGGGATGGCTCACTTGCAACTACAACTGTATGAGTATCTGATGCACTCTTCCTATGTTGTCCTCTGCAGACACCTGCCCTCACCTGTGAACACACAGACACAGACACACAGACACACAGACACACACACACACGTCTTTGCAAAACTACAAATTGTAAGTTTTGAAGAAATATTTCAGAAAAGAACATGCAATAAGAGAGGTTAAGAGTGTGTGCGTGTGTGTGTGTGTGTGTGTGTGTGTGTGTGTGTGTGTGAGAGAGAGAGAGAGAGAGAGAGAGAGAGAGGAGGTTTGAGGTTGGAGAGGGCTTGGTATCTATTTTTTTTAAGTTTTAGAAAATAATAGAAAAAGGAAGAACCTTTTTTTTCATAAAATATGTCTATCAGTGAGTGTAAAAATAAAAGAGCAGGACTGATAAAAGAGACTCACAATTGAGGTAAGAAAAAAATCTTCCTCAGATGAAGCCTTAAAACCAGAAAATGCATACTAAAAGGGAGTAAAGTATAGGGGATAATAGATGTTTCTAATTAGCTGTCATTAGTGTTGGGAAGAAACCTGAATTCTCCAGATTGCTGCAGTACAAGTCTTCACTGTGGAAGAGTAAGGAGATAATTACACTGAGGCAATAGAAGAGAAATACTTCAAAACCAAAAATAATGCTACCTCACAATTAAAATTTCTTTAGAAGTGATCACATGACTAGTTAACACGGGCTTCATTTTAGTGGGAAATAAGCAAAAAGGACCTTTCTTGTAGTCTTTGCATGTCTCTGCATTAAATGGATAGTTCTCTGAGAAAGCATCACACACCTTGGTTATTTTTCTCCTTTTCCTTATTACGTTGTTACTGTGGCCAAGTCCCCACCTGCAGGAACTCACCACCTGGAAGACTTTCTCTTTTTCTCTTCTCTGCTCCCTACTCTCTTTCTCTCCCTTCTCTTTCCAATCCTCCTCTTTAATAAATGTAATATGGCTTCCTTGACAGTGTATTGTCTTTACACACACAAAATACTAACACTTATGACATTCTTAGTGTATATCATATCTCTATGATACTATAATGGTGTTAATTATTTTATATGGCTATGAAACAGGGTTAAAACATGGCTGTCTGTTAGCACTTGGCTCTCTGTGTGTGTTTGTGTTCATGTGTGTGTATGCATGATAGCTTTGGTTATTTTTACCTTTACTTTCCATATTCATATCCATATAACATATAGTTCTACAAAACTAGCCACTTATTTGTACCATCTCTTTAGTTTTGTTAACTAAAATTAAACTCCCAGACTCTTTTTGTTTTATGCTTTTTTGTCACTCATGATAAGTAAAGACTTCAATAATTAAACCAATACATGTAAATTAAATATGTATAAAAATTATGTGCATGTATACATACATAATTCATATTATTACAAAAAGACAATTAAGTATAAATTCATTAACAAGTATTTAATAATTCTAATATTCTTAGTTATACCTCCGTGTTTTTAAGGACCTGTCATGGGCTGAACCTTGAATGCCTAGGCAAAGCCCAGCTTTTGAACCTTAATGTTATAATAATTTTGTTGCCATGGTTGCACATTTTTTTCAGGCCTGCCAGAAAATTTCAGGACAAAGAAACCTGACTCTAAATAACCCTTCATATAAAACAAATACAGGAACAGAATAGTGTGAGGGAATGAATAACTTTTGTAAAAACTTTTTTGTTTAAAAATGTCTAAAATTAACACTTATAATGTACATCATAAGCATGTGATATTTTAAAATGTGAGACATTGAATAAAGCCTCTCACAACTGCTGGTATCTTATGAGAATAAAAGTGAAAAATATTTTTAAACACCATGTTCAGAACTCAACGAAATATCAAAAAAGACTGAAAAACAAAGCAAATATATTTGTTGAAAATCAAGAAAGATTATTAAAATAAAATTACTAGACATATTTTATATTATTATTAAATCATTTAAGTTCATATCTATATAGAGTATAAAATAAAAGTTTATTATTTAATATACTAATATTTCTACATATTATTATATTTATATATATTAATATTTTGTTTTATATATATCAAAATAGGTTTAGTGATATTTTTAATTAAAATTGCAAAATTATGTATCTGCAGAATTTTATGAGAAAATATGCTAAATTTATAGTTTTGAGTAAATTGGATTTTACATTTAGCTTAGGAAGAATACTATGCATTATAACTTTTTCTGGTTTTTTATTTTCATTTATTTAGAAGGTCTTTTTCCCCCATGTAAATCCTTGTTCTCTTGCTCTTTCCCCTCCCACCCTCTCCCAGTAAGCCATCAGCCTCATTCCTCCCCAACCACCCAAAAGGGCAAGAAGTCCCAAGGTGGATCAGCTCAGTATCCACTCCAGGCAGGTCCAATTTCCTCATCATAATGTCAAGAATGGGGTTAGGTGTTCCTCTGGAGGGAACGGGCTCCAAAGTGCCAGTCCACCCATAGAAACACAGTCTGGTCCCTCCCCTCAAGGCTCTACATACTGCCCATGTCAGAGGACAGTTGCCTATACTTGGAGGGCCTAGTTACTTTTCTTGAAGTTTCCCCAGGGGCTGTTCTTAATTCAGTAAGGTCCTCAGAGTATCAGCAGGCCATCACTGTGGGAATTTTTCTCAAAAGCCCTTGCTCATATAGAGTCAACTCCCCTGCTATCAGCTGAACCAGGAGCTCAGCCCAATGCTCAGTCATATATCTCTGCCTTTATCTTTATTCACTTTTGGATGTA
Source organism: Sigmodon hispidus (assembly GCA_004025045.1). Classification (NCBI taxonomy): domain Eukaryota; kingdom Metazoa; phylum Chordata; class Mammalia; order Rodentia; family Cricetidae; genus Sigmodon; species Sigmodon hispidus. The sequence continues at coordinate 32,555 of PVIH01011300.1, read as the reverse complement.
GGTTCTGTGATAGCACTTGGGATGGCTATTAATTTGATTATAAGGGAGGTTCTGTCTAGGCAACACCTTCACTATTGGTTGGAGATCTAAGCAGCTTAGCTAATGCCTTTGGAGTGCAAATGAGCAACCTTTGGGTATATACCCAATAGTGGCATTCCTGGGTCCTCGGGGAGAATAATTCCCAGTTTTCTGAGGAACTGCCATACTGCATTTCAGAGTGGCTGTACAAGATTACATTCCCACCAACAATGGAGGAGTGTTCCCCTAGCTTTGTATCCTCCCCAGCATAGGATATCCTGAGTTTTTGATCTTAGACATTTTGACAGGTATAACATAAGGTAGTATTTCAAAGTTGTTTAGATTTGCATTTCTCTGATGGCTAAAGATGTTGAGCAATTTTTCAACTGTCTTTCAGTCATTTGTAATTCTTCTGTTTAGAATTTCCTTTCTAGTTCTGAATCCCATATTTTAATCGGGTTATTTAGGGTTTGGGGCTCTAGTTTCTTGAGTTCTCTCTGTATTTTAGCAATCAGTCCTCTGTCAGTTATAGGGTTGGTGAAGATCTTTTTCCCATTCTGTAGGCTATCGTTTTGTATTATTGACACAAACTTACAGAAGTTTCTCAGTTTCAGGAAGTCCCACTTATTAATAGTTCTGTGCTACTGCGGTAATATTTAGAAAGTTGTAACCTGTTCCAATGCATTGGAGGGTATCTCCCACTTCCTTTTCTATCAAGTTCAGTGTAACTGGGTTTATGTTGAGGTCTTCGATCCACTTGGCTTTTAGTTTTGTGCAGGGTGATAGGTTTAGATCTATTTGCATTCTTCTACATACTACTACCCAGTTATGCCAAAACCACTTGTTGAAGATACTGTCTTTTTTCCATTGGATATTTTTGGTCTCTTTGTCAAAAATCAGGTCTTCATAGGTGTGTGGATGAATGTCAGGGTTTTTTATTTGATTCTATTGATCTAAGTGTCTGTTTCTATGTTAGTACCAGGCTGGCTTTTATTATTATAGCTCTATATTATATCTTGAAGTCAGGAATGGTGATGTCTCCTGAAGTTATCTTATTGAGTAGGATTATTTTGGTAATCCTGGGTATCCTGTTATTCCATATGGAATTTAGAAGTAAAAAGGAAATTCTAAGTGGAAGAATTACAAATGGGCTGAAAGTCACTTGAAAAATTGCTCAACATCTTAGACATCAGAGAAATGCAAATCTAGACAACTTTGAAATACCACCTTATATTACTCCTGTCAAAATATCTAAAATCAGAAACTGTTATTCCATATGAAGTTGAGTATTATTCTTTCAAGGTTTGTAAAAAATGTGTTGGAATTTAGATGGGAATTGCATTGAATCTTCAAATTGCTTTTGGTAAAATTGCCATTGTTACCATGTTGATGCTATCTATCCAGGAGCATGGGAGGTCTTTTCATTTTCTGATACCTTCTTTAATTTCTTTCTTCAGTGACTTAAAGTTTTTTGTCATACAGGTCTGTTACATCTTTGGTTAGAGTTATGCCAAGATATTTAATGCTACATGCAGCTATTGTAAAGGGTGATCTTTTTCTTATTTCTTTCTCTACCCATTTCTCTTTAGAGTATAGGCAGGTTATTGATTATTTTGAATTAATCTTGTAACCTGCTACATTGCTGAAGGTGTTTATGAGCTGCAAAAGTTCCTAGTTAGAATTTTGCAGGTCACTTATGTAAATTATCATATCATATTCAAGAGAGATTTTGACTTCTTTCTTCTCAATTTGTATCCCATTAATCTCCTTTTCTTCTCTTATTACTGTAGCTGGAACTTTGAGAACTATATTGAAAAGATAAGGAGCAAGAAAACAGTCCTGTCTTGTTTCTGATTTTAGTAAGATTGTTTTGAGTTTTTGTCTTTTTAGTTTGATGTTGGCTATCAGCTTTCTGAATATTGCCTTTTCTATATTTAGATATTTTCCCTGTATTCTTGATCTCTTCGGGATTTTTATCATGAAGGATCGTTGGGTTTTGTCAAAGGCTTTTTCTACATCTAATGAGGTAATCATATGTTTTTTTCTTTCAATTTGTTTATATGATGGATGACATTTACAGTTTTTTGTATGTTAAACCATTCTTGCATATCTGAGATGAAGCCTATTTTATTGTGGTGGTTGATTTTTTGATATGTTGTTGGTTTAGGTGTTCTGGAATTTTATTGAGAATTTTTGCATCAGTGTTCATGAGGGAGATTGGTCTGTAATTCTCTTTCTCAGCTGCATCTTTAAGTGACTTGGGTATCAGAGTGATTGTGGCCTCATAAAAAGAGTTTGGCAATATTCCTTTAGCTACTACTGTATGGAACAGTTTGAGCAGTATTGGTATTAGTTCTTCTTTGAATATCTGGTGAAATTCTACACTAAAACCATGTTGTCCTGGTCTTCTTTTACTTCAGAGACTTTTAATAACAGCTTTAATTTCCTTTGGGATTATAGGTCTATAGGTGTTTAATAGGTTTTAGAGGTTTAATCTGATCTTTATTTAACTTTGGTAAGTAGTACCTGTCCAGAAAACTGTGTATTTTCTCTAGTTTTTCCATTTATGTAGAGTATAGATTTTTAAAATATTACCTAAAAATGTTTTGAATTTCCTAGGTATCTGTTGTTATGTCTTCCTTTTTGGATGCTCACTTTTTGTTTTTTAATTAGTTTGGATAAGGGTTTATCTATCATGTTGACTTTGTCATAGAACCAGTTCTTTGATTCATTGATTCTTTGTATTGTTCTCTTTTTTCAATTGTATTGATTTCATCTCTAAGTTTGATTATTTCCTGCCATCTACTCCTTCTAAGTGAGATTGCTTCTAAATGTTCTAGGGCTTTCAGCTGTGCTATTTTGCCTCTTGTGTGGGATTTCTCTAGGTTTGTTATATAGGCATCTAGTGCTATAAATTTTCCTCTTAACACTGCTTTCATTGTGTCCCATAAGTTTGGGTATGTTGTAGATTTATTTTCTTTAAATTCGAAAGGTCTTTCTTAACTTTTTTTTTGACACAGACATGGTTTAGTTGGGCAACATTTAGTTTCCCTGAGTTGTTTGCTAGGCATTCTGTAATTTTTGGTGTTGTTAAACTCTAACTTTAAACCATGGAGATCTGATATGGTAAAAGGAATTATTCTCATTTTTTTGTATCTATTGATGTTTGCTTTATGAGCGAATATATAGTCAACTTTAGGGAAAGTTCTGTGGGGTCCTGAGAAATAAATATATTCTTTTGTGTTTGGGTAGAAGGTTTCATGTATATCTATTAAGTCCATTTTGGTCATATCTTCTGTTAGATTTCTATTTCTGTGTTGAAATTCTGTCTTGACCTATCCAAGGGTGAAAGTGGGAAATTGAAGTCTTATACTATTAGTGTGTGAGGTTTGAAATGAGGTTTCGGCTTTAAAAGTTTTTTTTTTTTTTTAACATATATAGGTGTCGTGATTCTGGGGTCATAAATATTTAAGAATGAAACTTTGTCTTAGTGAATTTTTCCTGAGATTGATAGGTAATGCTATCCTGGTCTCTTTTTATTGATTTTAGTTTGAACTCTATTTTGTTAGTTACTAGGATTCCTACACAAACTTGTTTCTTAGAATCATTTGATTAGAGAGTCTTTTCCTAATCCTTTTTACTGAGCTTGAGTCTATATTTGAAGTTGAGGTCTTTTTATTGTATGCAGCAGAAGGATGACTTCTGTTTTTGTATCAATTGTGTTAAGATATATCTTTTCATAGGTGAATTGAGTCAATTGATATTAAGGGATATTAAAAACCATTGATTGTTATTTCCTGTTGTCTTTGGTGAGAGCTTGTGTGTATTTTCTTCTGGGAAGGGGTTTCTTCTGTGGGATTATTGATTATTTGTGGTTTCATGAGTGTTTCTTCTTTTTTAAGGTTGGAGTTTTCCCTCTAGGGATTTATGTAGGGCTGGATTTGTGGATAGGTGTTGTTTAAATTTGGTTTTGTCATAAAATATCTTGTTTACTCCATCTATGGTGATTGCTAGTTTTGCTAGGTACAGGAGTCTGGGTTGGTATCCATGTACTTTTAGTGTCTGTATAATGTCTGACTAGGATCTTCTTGCTTTCATTGTTTCCATTGGATAGTCAGATGTTATTCTAATGGGCCTGCTTTTATAGGCAATTTGACCTTTTTACTTTGCAATTCTTATTACTTTTTCTTTGTTCTGTAGGTCTAGTGGCTTGATTATTATGTGGTGGGCAGACTTTTTTGTGGCTCCAGCCTATTTGATGTTTTGTAGGCTTCTTGTATCTTTATAGGTATTTCCTTTCTTAGGTTGGAAAGTTTTCTTCGATAATTTTGTTAACTATATCTTCAGTGCCTTTGAACGTGTATTCTTCTCCTTCTTTGATTCCAATTAATCTGAGGTTTGGTCTTCTCATGGTATCTCAGATTTCCTGGACTTTTTGTATTATGGCTTTTTTGGTTTTAGTGTTTTCTTTAACTGATGTATCTATTTCCAACATTGAGCCTTCTACTCCAGAAAGTATCTCTTTCATCTCTTGGATTTTGTTAGTTATGCTTGAATATGTAGTTCCAGTTCTTTTCTTCAGGTTTTGTATTTCTAACTTTGTCTTGGATTATGCCTTCTTCATTGCCTCTATTATGATTTTTAATTCCTGGAATGTTTCTTTCACCTGTGTGAGTTTTTTTTTTTTTTTCAGAGATTTGTTCATTTCTTCTAATTTTTGGTGTGTTTTCTTCTATTTATTTAAGAATGCTTTTATATCCTCTTTTAAGGCTTCTATTAGCTTTATAAAGCTGTTTTTTATGTTATTTCCTTTTGTTTATTCTTCATTATTAAATTTAGGTCTTGATGCTATTGAACCATGCTTTTTTTGATGGTGTCTTGTTGATCTTTGTATTGTTGTACGTATTCTGGTACTGTTGTCTGCGCATTGCTTCCTCAGTTCACTCTTGGTTAGCCCTAGGTTGACTCTTATTCAGTTGTTGTCCTTTGCAGTCCTAATCACTTGTGAATCCAAAGGCTCAGCAGTTGCAGTATAATGATACCAATTGCAGCTTTGGCATGGGGTGGCTCACAGCCTCTGTGTTCTGCTGAAACTTAGCCTTGGGGTCACTCTTTCAGCTTTCTTTGGTTTTGAATTGAGCTGGGTGTGGTTTTGTATGTGTGGGGGTATCCCTGGGCCAATGATAGGAAAATAGTAAGGTCTCTACTTTACTTGAGAAATAGGATGGTGCTCATCTTTAGTTGTGGTCCAGAGGCCGCATTTCATTTTTTTATCCCATTTACAAGTGATTTAATCCTGTTGACTAAATCATTATTAACTATCTATTTAAAACATAGCAATGAAACAATCAAAGACAGAAAGACTCTTTTGTACTATATGAACTTAGCTCTGTGGACATTTTATCATATGTTTTATTTTCATACCACATTTTATAAAGCAATAATACACAATAGAAGATTATGGAAAGGTGTATTTTTATTTATTGTTGTAACCTTAAAAACATACTTGCAATTTTATTTCCATTATATTCTATGCTATAACATTTAAATTAGAGTATAAAATATGCTTATTAGTAAAAATACAGTTCTATATCATCTTTTACTAAAATTTTATAAAAAGCTTGAGACCACAAACATTTTCTCCAAATTAGAACTCCTTTAACATAAATATTCTCTTACTATCATATTTATATTTGTAGCTTGCATTCTAAAGCTCAATTTTTATAAGAATAGTTTCAAGTAGATCTTCCACATGCAACATCTTGTTAAAAATTTATGCTGGCCAAAATATAAGAAGGTCAAAAATGTCTTTGAATTTATACTATAGTCTTTTTGATAATTTATTTGGGAACACCTCATTAAATAAAGTATCTAATGTTTATTAATTTATATGCTTATGCAAGGGAGTCTACTGATTCATTTATTAAATATCAAAGACCATAGGTTTTTACCCCTGTCCTTACTTATTAATTGCCTCAGCCAATAAAGACAGAAGCAGGAAGAAATATTCAGTAGCTATGATATTTGATCTTACTTTTATCCTCACAAAAGGTGGCATTAAATTTTTATATCTCTGCTGATTAGCTTAAATGATATCATTGAAAAAGAGTTTTCTTATGAAGCTATGGATTTTAAAATACTTGAAAATTTGATGCAATTTTTTTTAGATACAATGAAGATGTTCAATAAGGTTAACAGAGGAGAGAAAATAGCCCTAGGCTCTAGGAAGACAGACTTACCTCTCTAGAATTAATATACACTTTATGTTGACAGATGCCACATCAAATCATATTACTTAAAGTTAGGGATTACAATTATTTAGGAGACAATAGTATTAAGTAAAAATGAAAAGATTTTGGTAAAACAAAGACACAAAAGAGTAGGAATAATAGTGTTTTTCAAAACTTATATAAAAGATGGAGGATATAAAATTAATAACCTTTACATTCAAAATATCATGTTCATAACTGGTTTGATTATTACACATATATTTTTTATTTCATTTTATTAGTTATGTTTCTATGACTACAAGGAAGATAAGATATTTCCTCAATTAAACAGACAAGTGGTATACTTGAACTATACCTCAAATATACCTTGTAGGCCACAAAATCCACTAGAATAATGAAGCAGAGTGAGCAGATTACCTCATCAGCAGAGGAAAACCTACTGATAACTGATGCTGGTTTAATAAATGATGTAAACTACATATGTGAAGCTCTTTGGACACTTAGTATTTATATATGAGGGATGTTGAAGAGTATGAATAAAAATAGTATTCTATAACTTAAAGTATAACAGCAGAGATATTTTAATCTATATGCCCTATAACAAACATATATATATATATATATATATATATATATATATATATATATATATATCTTATGCTTTCATTTAAGAGTATTGAGAATGAAGCACTGGGCTTCACATAACCATAACAAGTACTCTATCACTTGACCTCTGTCCAAGTGTTTCTTCCTTAGGCTTTTAAGCTAAAGAAACATAGCACACAAACAAACACACACACACACACACACACACACACACACACACACACACACACACACACACATGAAATGGAAGAGATGGAAGAGCTAAGAGCACCACCAGAATAAAAGTGTGCTTTATTGAGTCTTTTCTATGTCCCACGGTGATCACAAGTACTTCACATTTCTTAATATACTTAGTTACTACATAAACTTAAGACTCTGTGTATTGTTCCTAAAACTCTAATTTTGCTCATGAGAAAATATAAACAGAAAAATAGCATACCTCATTACACAAAGTGAAAAAAAAAAAAGGTACACATGGAGTTTAGGTTTAGAAATAGATAGAAATACCTTGTTTCCTGTGCTGATGAGATAGATTAGACCTTAGGAGTATACACTGCTGTTGCATAGAATCTGAGTTTGGTTCTCAGAACCTATGTTGGCAACTCACGTCCACCTATAAAACTAGGTGTATAGGATTCAATGACTCTCACTTCTGTGAGCATATGCACTCCTATTCATATACCCCCACATGTACACAGAAATCAAAATAAAATAGTTTAAAATATTACTGTCTTGTTTCAATATTTATTTTATAGCATTAATTTTAAACACATCAAAATCATCAATCAGACCCATAATTTAAAATAAATGATATTTTTTAGGTTATCGGCAGAACTATATGGCTCTACTAAAAGGAACTTTTGATAAATGAGCATTTATTAAAGTAACAGAAAACACACCTCAGCTAAGTGTGTAACATTTATGGCTTCTGGCATGCATTTCCATTAACCTGATTTATTAATCTTTAAAAACATGGAAAATTAAATGTGTGTCAGTGATTTCTGTATAAAGATTATGATTAATTTATTTCAAAGAACATCTGGGCTCTTTACAGGAACTCAATGGTTTCAGTTCTAATATGGGATAAAGTCTCTTATCTTTAAGAGACTGCTTATAGTCAAGACTGCCTGTGACATGGATGGAACATTTATTTCTTGCATAATTTAATAGGACAATATTTATACAGTTATCTATAATGCAAAAAATTGAAAGAAAATGCTAAAATTTATTTTTCATTTAGACCATGTGAACAAACTTCTACAAAATGGTAATCATTATGATGCTATTTTCAATAATCCTGTATTCTCCAAAGTAAAAGTTTTCCCCTTTATAAACATGATTTCTAAGTTTCTTTGAGACTGGCTAGTATATCCAAGCAATAGATAATATTTCTACAGCCATCAAAAATAGATATTTATATTATAAAATGAACTTTAAAATCTTACATGCACATCATTGGCACTTATAGATATTTCCACAAGAATATTAAATGCCCATGCTGGAAGAGAACTAAAATGATATAGTTGTTATTTTATTTCTGATATTATGTAGCTCAATAATCTTAATTTTTCTATAAACTTGATGTTAAACAAATGTTAGATCTATAAGAAAATCTAATGTAGAAGCAGGCTGCATCATTTTAGAGGAATGGATGTCTCTCTGAACAGCATGACTCTGTGTTGTCAGAGGCATAGTGGGACTCAGGCAGAGTCAGAGAGAAAAGATTCAAGGTTTAGTGCAGAGTGGGAGGTGTGCAAGTTCCAGCCCTTGACCCTCCCAGGAACCTCATCCCAGAGGTCAGAGCCATTGTACTGGATTTGACTTCAAGGACAGGCCTGCCCTAGACCAGGACTGAGAGAAACCTTCCCCAGCAATTCCAGGGGACACATCACAGATGCCTGGGCCCTGCCTTCAAGGCAGGCTGTGCCATCACAGAGGAATGAACAGTATGACTCCATATTGTACAAGGCAGAGTGGGAGTCAAGTGGCTTCAAACAGGGAGGATCCCATCACCTGACCAGAGCAAGAAATCATGCAGACTCCAGAGCAGACAGGAGACACACAACCCCTGTAACCACAATGGACTAAGATTCAACTAAGACCTGACTAGAGTGAACCAAGGGGACAATGGCCAGGTGCCAGTACAAGAATGCATATAACAATATAAAGAACAACAAAGCACCACCAGAAGAAGCTTATGTCTCTATAATACCAAGACCTGAACAGTCCAATGAAGAGAAAATAAAAGGAAAGAACAATACAAACAACCTTATGGAGATTATGGAAGCCTTAAAAGAGGACATAAAAGAGGCCCTTAAAGAAATAGAAGAAAAAACAAATGAAAAATTGGAAAGAATTGAACAAATCCATGAAAGAAAACAGAAAACCAAGGAAGAGAAATCCAACAAATGAAAGAATCATTACAGGAACTAAAACTTGAAATAGAAACAATAAAGAAGGCACAAAAGGAACCAAATAATGAAATAGACAATCTGAAGAAACAATCTGGAACTATAAATAAAAACATAAGCAACATAATCCAAGAGATAAAAGATAGAATATCTAACGTGGAAGGCTCAATATTGGAAATAAATAGATCACTAAAAAAAACTACCAAATTCAAAATGTCATAACACAAATTTTGAATTTGAGACACTGTGGTGGAAATGCTCTCTGTATGCTGTAAATAAAGGACTGGTTTGGCCTATGTAGAGCACCGAAGAAGTGGGTGGAGGATCAGAGCACAGGCAGGTAGGACAAGGGTGGAGTTTAGTCAGTCGCCATCCGACACCTGAAGGAGGAACATGTTGAGGTACAGGTGAGCCACGAGCTAAGCCACGTGGTGGGAAGTTTAATAGAAATGGGTTGATTTAAGATGAAAGAGCTAGCTAGTAATGAGCTTAAGACGTGGGCCGAACAGTATGTAGTTAATATAAGTTTCTTTGGGGGACAAAAGACGCCACAGACCAGGTTACAAACCACCAGGCCCAAATGGGCCCAGGAAAATCTTTCTACAACAAGACACCATGAAAAGATCAAGCCTGAGATAAAAGGAATAGAAGAAGGAGAAGAATATCAGCTCAAAGGCACAGATAATGTATTCAATAAAATCACAGAAGAAAACTTTCCTAACTTGAAGAAGGAAATGCCTATGAAGATAAAAGAAACTTATAGAATACCAAATAGATATCACCCATGGCCACATAATAATCAAGCTGCAAAAAATACAGAACAAAGAAAAATTTTAAGAGCTGAATAAGAAAAGGGCCAATTTATCTATAAAGGCAGACCCATCAGAATAACACCTGACTATTCAATGGAAATGATGAAAGCTAAAAGGGCTTGGTCAGAAGTTATACAAATGCTAAAAGAGCATGGCTGCCAAACTAGAATACTATACCCTGTAAAATTATCAATCAACATAATGGAGTAAACAAGATATTTTATGACAAAGTTAGACTAAAATAATACCTATCTATCAATCTGGCCCTCTAGAAAGCATTGGAGGGAAAACTCCAACATAAAGATCCCAGATACACCCATGAAACCACAAACAATCACTAATCCTGCAGAAGAAAATCTCAGAGAAAGGAAATACATAGAAGCTACTACCAAAAATAGCAGGAAACATCAATCAATGGTCACTAATATCCCTTAATATCAATGGACTCAACTCACCTATTAAAAGTCACACACTAACAAAATGGATTCAAAAACAGAAGCCATCTGTTGCATACAAGAAATATATGTCAACCACAAATACAGACACAGGCTCAGAGTAAACGTTTGGGAAAAGATTTTCCAGTCAAATGGTCATAAGAAACAAGCTGGGGTGCCATCCTAACATCTAACAAAGTAGACTTTAAGCTAAAAGCAATTAAAAGAGACCAAGTTGGTCATTACTTATTCCTCATAGGAAATATTGGTCAAGAGGAGATTTCAATCCTGAATATCTATGCCCCTAATATAAGGGCACCTACCTATGTAAAAGAAAAACTGCTAAAGCTCATATCCCACATTAATTCTCATCCCCTAATAGTGGGAGACTTCAATACCCCAATTTCACGCTTGGATAGGTCAACCACAAAGGCTCAATAGAGAAATAAGGAGTCTAACAGAAGTTGTAATGCAAATGGAGTTAATAGATACCTACAAAAGCTTCCACCCAAATGCAAAGGAATACACATATTTCTCAGCTCCTCATAGAACTTTCTCTAAAATTGACCACATAATTGGTCATAAAGCAAATATCAATAAATACAAAAAATGAAAATAATCCCTTTTATAATATTGGACCACCAGGGCCTAAATTTAGAGTTCAACAACATCAAAAATAAAAGGAAGTCTACGAAATCATGGAAACTAAACATCACTCAGATAAACCACTTCTGGGTCAAGGAAGAAATTAAGAAAGAAATCAAAGTCTTCCTAGATTTTAATGAAAATGAATCTACAACATACCCAAACTTGTGGAACATAATGAAAGAAGTCTTAAGAGGAAAATTCATAGCATTAGATGCCTAACCCTAACCCACACTAGAGACCTAACAGCTCATCTGGAAGCCTTAGAACAATTAGAAGCAAACACACCTAGAAGGAGTAGATGGTAGGAAATAATAAAACTTAGAGCTGAAATCAATACAATTGAAACAAAAAGAACAATACAAAGAATCAATGAATCTAACAGTTGGTTCTTTGAGAAAGTCAACAAGATAGATAAGCCCTTATCCAAACTAATAAAAAAAAACAGAGAGAGTGTCCAAATCAACAAAATCAGAAATAAAAAGGGGGTATAACAAGACCACCAGGAAATCTAGAAATCATCAGATCATACTTCAAAAATCTATATTCCACAAAAATGGAAAACCTGAAAAAATGGACAGTTTTTTGGACAGGTACCATTAACCAAAATTAAATGAAGAACAGATTAATTACCTAAGCAGACCTATAACCCTTAAGGAAATTGAAGTTGTCATTAAAATCATCCCCCAAAATAAAAGCCCAGGTCCAGATGGTTTCAGTGCAGAATTCTACCAGACATTCAAAGAAGAACTACTACCATTACTCCTCAAACTATTTCACACAGTAGAAACTGAAGGAATATTGCCAAATTCCTTTTATGAGACCACAATTGCCCTAATATCCAAGCTGCTCAATGAAACAACATAGAAGAATTACAGTCCAATTTCCTTCATCAATATTGATGCTAAAATTCTCAACAAAATTTTGGCAAACCATATACAACAATATATAAAAAATAATCATCCACTACGACCAAGTAGGCTTCATCCTAGAAATGCAGGGTCGGTTTAACCTATGAAAAACTGTAAACATTATCCATCATATAAACAAACTAAAGGAACAAAACCACATGATCATATGCTCAGATGCTAAAAAAGCCTTTGACAAAATCTAACACATTTTTATGATAAAAGCTTTGAATTTTTAGAGATTTATGAAGCCTCACTAATTATTAATTTTGAAAGAAGTCATTCATAATTGAACCTTATTTGCTTATTCCATCTAGAAGGGGCATTGTTGTTGTTCCAGTATATTGTAATTGCATTTAAAATGTCTCCCACTGTCTCAATATATATGTATACACACATGGGATAGCTTCTACAGTAGTAGGCATCAATATGACATGTTCAAATATTCAGAAATGTTTAGTGGAATATATTTTCTTCTATATCTCTTCCCTTACCATATCCTCCCCTCTTATATTCAAATTATGACTTTCCCATTTCAATAGTCATCTTTAAAGTTTTATATAAAGTTGTTATATTTCCCCTCTTTTAAAAGACCGCATGAAAGTTTTTCACTAGTAGGTACCAGCATTATTGGTTTTCCTTTCTGCATTTTTACTTGATATAAACCCTATTTCTTCTTTCTGCTCTTTTTGCCATTATATTCACCTTTATTTTGTGTTTAATATTACTTTTTATTCTTGAATGAATGACTTGAAGAATACATCATTTTTGGACTGATGAGATACATTATGTCTTAAGAACGTTAGTGTAAAGAAATAAAAATTCTAATCTTTGGTATCCTTAAAGCAAATTACAAATTGTTCTTTCTTCATACCATTTTCTTCTGTAAAGTTATGACTGAAAAACACTAAAATGTATTGTACAAATTCTAATTAGTATTTAAACAAAACTCAGAGCCAGATATGGGGGAAAACATGGAATATCAGAGAGAGAAATATACTACCCATGCCAACTCCTCAGGCCTAACAGGATGAATACCTATCTTTAGGAGTCTTTAGCCTAGCTGCTCATTTCTAAAGACTGCTTGAATCTCTGCTCTTCCTGTGTTGTAATAGGTTTCTGCCCCAGATATTCCCGGCCTGAACCAGAGGTTTGGACCCACTTTTAGCCCCACTGCTGCTTAGGCCCAAATAATCACACAGATTTATCTTACTTTCATGCTGATTGGCCTAAGGCCCCCGCATATGACTTACTAGTTCTTTAGTCTTAAACTAACCCATCTTTCTTATCCTGCTCAGCGATGGGGCTTGGTATCTTTTTCTCAGAGTAGCATTTTCTCTGCATCTCCTAGCCACTCTGGTAAGACTCTGTGGAATCTGTGTTCTGCTCTGTGATGTTCCCAGAGTCTCCTTACCCTGGTAGCCCCATCCACATTTCCTGTCTGCCTTCAGCAAATCAGCTTTTCATTAAACTCATAGGCGGGACAAATATTTACAACATTATCAGCATAACCCCACTATACTCCTGCCTTAATTATTTTCCATGCCCAGTTGCTTCACGTCTACATCATAATTCTAGAGTTAAGATTAAAAGTGTGAGCTTCTACTGTTTGGTTGTTAGACCTTGAAATCACAGAAATACAGAAAGATATCTGTTCCCTGTTGAATAGGATTACTCTCCTGACTTGACTGTGGATAATTTTGTTCTCTTATATTCCAGTCTGATTTTACTAAATGTAAAATATATCACCAAAATCTTGACTTAAGACCATTTTATTTATACCTAATATTTGAAAGCTAGAAGTGACCACCCTAGGATTTTCTAGCCTAAGGCTTTATAATATTATGTGTTTCCATTCAACTGGGAAAAGTGTTTTTAAAATAATTCCCCATGTTGAGTAGAATCTCTGTCATATTCTAGTTCCACTTTTGAAGATGGATGCCCACTGTCTGACAAGTGTAATAACAATTACACTTTTAACCCCTGAAGGGAAATTACAAAATTTAACATTTATCTCTGTTTTCAAACCTTCTTCAAATGTAGAACATCAAAATTGTTGCTATTTTTTGTACAGATTATGATTTCAGAAAATTTTAATTTTCCTCTGGTAAAAAATATTTTTATGAAGTTCAGAATTTCTGTAGATGGAACTCCATGGGTAGATGCTTAAATTTGGAAATATTTTTACTTTGTTTAATTTCATTTTACCCAATGAGTAGTAGCAATATTTTTAAAGACAACTCAGGTTATTTCCTACTCCCTTCTGAATAAGCTGAGTGTAGTAATTATTTAATTATATACATAACCTTATACATGTACAGTGCTTGCTTTTCAAATGTGGAGGTACAAATTACCACAAAGCAATGTGAGCTGCTCCTCAGCTCCACCTATGTAGTTCTTCATGGTATAACATTTTCTCTTACATTCATTTATTCATCTCTTAATTTCTCATGAGTTTATAGCCTATTTCTAAGGTTTCCATTGCTGCACTCAGCTGGGTTTCTGATGAGAACATGGATGGCTAAGGCCTTTTCCTCATGGACCTCAGGTGTAAGACTATTTCTCAGAAAGCAGTAAAGACTCAGCACATTATAGTAAAGTCATAGAGAACTGAGCAGGATGGAGAAGATAAAACATCAGCTTTGAGGCAGAAATGTAATATGCACCGGCAGATTTGAGAATACTACCTTTAAACTAATTTAACTAGTTTAATTTTTATCATGGCTCATCGACTCTGTTAGCTACCAACAGATACAACACTGTGGAATCCCAGTTGATAAAGTAGAAGTAAATAATGACAAAAAATTTATTTGTTGTTCTTGTACTATTTCTGAAAGATACTTTATATGTTGAGACACAGAAATTATATCTATAGGCAAATTTGGTTAAGTCTGTACCATATATTTCTAGGAATAGGTAAATATCTTACTCACTTAAAAAAGCCTTTCATGACCAAAAAGATAGTTCAGAAGAAAGGGGTATGTGCCAGCAGCCTTATCTGAGGTAAATCAGGATTTATCTCAAGTTGAAGGAGATAATCAACTCCACCTGTCCTCTAAACTTTACCTGCATGCTACAACATGTACTTATTCACAAGAAGCCTACAGAGTATGAGAAAAAATATTTCTGGAATGACTTGCTTACAGCTACTTGAAAGTTTGAATTATTTTTTAAATTTTTTTCAAGACTAAATTTTAACATTCATAAAAAAGAAGAAAGAAATTAAAAAGAAAGTAGCACACATGGGTTATAGCTGCTTTAAATAGTTATGTATGTTTTGATAAATAGACCATGTGTCTCTTGTCTTCTGTTTGGATGAGATTCTGACATTTTGTGCAAGTGACTCAGTGGTCAGATGCAGAGTGACTTGAGATGTAGGTGACTTTCATGTAGAATTATCACCATCAAGTTTCTTTTTATATTTTTCACTGATGAAGCTTTTTTTTTTTGAAATTACTCTTATAGATTTGCTCTCATCATCAGTACCTGAGACATAAGAAAACATGTCCCTTATCTTACATTTTTAAAGCCCTAGGCGGTGCTTCTCAGCTTCATCACTGATCATGTTAGAAGACTTCTCTGTGAATTTTTTGAATGGATTCCTTTCCTTTCATTAACATAATTATGTTACTGAATATTTGAGAATGGCACACCAAGCACACCAATTCCACTCACCTCTAAGTTCTCCATATTCTCTCCTCCCCTCTGCAATTGCACCCCAAACAAAAAAAAAAAATCAAGTCAAAACAAAACGATCACAGAAAGAAGAAAAAAGCAGACAAATAAAGAGAAAAAATAAAACCCACTTAGCTCCTCAATTTTTCTGTCTCCCCAACACCTCTTCATTCCTCCTGATGGCATTAGGAACAGTATGTCATATATATATATCTTTTTGCCCATTCAGCTCTCATTGCAAAAGTTCATTGTAATGAGTCAGTGCTCAGGTTTAAAACCTCTGGTTTCTGTTACACCATTATCATTAGATCCTCAAGAAAACTCCTTTTGGATATCCCATAACTACCTTGCATCATTTAGATCCTGTGCTTATTGATGCACAGGACCAGTTCTTTCACAAACTCTAGCATGTCCTTGATGGGGTAGGTTTCAGGTTGTGCCAACCCTAGACCCAGCTCTGGGCCTGTGTGGTAGCTGAGCTGGCCAGTCCAGGCCACCGTGGCTGCCCCCCTCTGTTGAGGGGAAGAATCAGCTCCCCTATGTTCACACCATCAGGATCATTAACTCTCCCTGCCTGTGATAAAGGATGGGATCATCTCTCTTGATTTGAGGCACAACAGTTCCCTTGCTGCAGTATCCATCCAGGAGTAGGGCCAAGAAAGGGCATGGCCAGCTTAGCATGGGCATCGCATTCCCTCACACATGGCTTCTATGGCCCCATAAAGTAACATAAACCAAAGGCATCAACACAGAACCAGACAGGGTCTTCAGCTGCAGTATGGGCCCATATGACATATTGGCTCTTGGTGGAAGCATAGGCCATTCAGATCAGGATGGCTCTGATCTTGGCATAGTTCCTGGACACCAACAAAGCCACAGATTGTTGTGTTGCCCCCAATTTCTGTGTAATTTTTGGTGGTAACATAGACTAAGCTTGCAGTGGGACCACAGACATGATCCTTTGCTACAGTGATGGATTAGATCTTACCAAGTCTCCAGGTAGCAATGCAAGTCACTCAGATCTGCATGGCTTCACCTGCATCATATCCATTGGTTACCAACGTGGGCTCAGGTGGCTGGCCTGACTTAGGTTATCCACACAGCCCTCAGTGGCATCATGGACCGTGGGCTTCAACACAGACCACAGCTACAGTATGACTGACCACAGACCCAGATAGGATTTTTGGCAGCAACCAGTGCCCAGATGATACAATGGCCCCATGAGGCAGCACAGGCCACACAGACCAGTATGGTTCCAGTGGGAGCTCAGTCCTGAGACACCAACACAACCTCAGGTTGTAGTCCAAACTCTAGTAACCTGCATCTTCCTTGCAGAAACAGGAGCTACACACTTTTACATAGACCTTGGCTGTTATAGAGCTAGAGATCCAGACATAGCCTTCAACTGTAGCTTTGGCTTAGGTCCTACATCGCCCCACACAGTAGCAGTTCACTCAGATGTGTATAGCCCCAGCTGCCTTATGGCCCTCAAACTCCAATAAGTCCTGAGATTGTGCCCCAGACCCCATGGTTTCCTGTGTTCTCTGGTGGCAACTACAGCCAGTCTTCAATATAAACTCCTGATTGCTATGGAAGAGCCATGAGCCCAGACATAGTTCTCAGCAGAAGACTGGTTTGGATACTGTTAAGGTTATTATACCTAATCTTCTCAACAGCAAATATTTTACTGTGGTGCACACATCAACTTCAGCACAGAAACAGTAGAACTGTGAGTTCTTGTGACTACTATGGTCACTCTGTTGTGACTATGCTTTATATCATGAACAGCAAGGAATAAAACCTATAAAAGCTCTATCCAACTTAACTATTTATAGTAAAAGGTTCATTTGCCACCCATCTAATTATGTTAAGTACAGAAAATTTCAAATTATGATTTAATTAATGAGTTCTAATAATTTCAAGTAAGTAGTTCACATTTAGAATAAGAAATCTTAGAAACAACCTGAATCTTGAAAACAAAGCTACCTTTAATTTTTTTAATTAAATAAAAGTTGAAACTGTGAACTATGCTCACTATTTAGAATATTGCTGTCATCATAAGTGCCTGCAGTTCCAAATAAAGAATTTCTAATAAAAAAGGACACAGACTACGGTGAAGAAAAAAGAGGAAGAAAAAGGAAGAGGAAAAGGAGCAGGAGGAGAGAGAGAGAGAGAGAGAGAGAGAGAGAGAGAGAGAGAGCAAGAGAGCGAGCAAGAGAGAGAAAATATGCATGGATTTACCTAAATTCTCATGTAGTCAGAGCCCAACAATGTCAATTGAAGAAATTTTTATTTTCTTCTCAACACTCACTAACACAAAGTGGTACTTTTGCAAAATTTTATAGCATCTTCAAATATACCTCAGTTTTATTACTGATTGAGTAAAAACTATTTTGAAGAGAGAAAAATGATCAAAGGATTTCACTTTATTTCCAAAGAACAAAGAGAACAATGAGTAAGGGAGCTGGGGAACATGATCACAAAGAGAGCCAAGGCTTTTAGATTATCATGTCAAACTGGGGCTTAGAAGGAGCCCTGAAATTATAGGCTAAACAATAAAAAAGAAAT
Organism: Sigmodon hispidus; assembly: GCA_004025045.1. NCBI lineage: Eukaryota > Metazoa > Chordata > Mammalia > Rodentia > Cricetidae > Sigmodon > Sigmodon hispidus. The sequence continues at coordinate 14,248 of PVIH01011300.1, read as the reverse complement.
CTTATTTTTTAAATGAATTGGGTGATTCTGTGTTTTATTTTCTGCTGCTAACACAACAGTTCTTAGGAAAATATAAATATTCTTTATATTCTATTCATTTCAATTCCATACTTCTCATGACAAAAAATTATGTTTATGAGTGACCCAGTCATAATTGTAAAAGTCAATAGTTCATGCTTTACATGTGTTTTAGCCTCATTGTTGTTGTGTCAAACATACAACAGAAACAGCTGACGGGAGAAAATGTTTTTTGTTTTTTTTGGGTTTTTTGTGGTTCATAGTGGAAGAAGTTTTAATCTGTCAGAATGGGAAGAATATGAATTAACAAGTCATTGATATTATAGTGACCAAGGAAAATAAAGGAACAGCTTACATTAGGACAAAAATAGACACAGGAAAGTGAAAAATGAGGCCAGGGCAAAATACAATCCCAGCACTTGCTTTCAGTGAAATGCTTTTTCCAAATAGACCCCACTTTGTAATCTCCACTACCTCCCCAAAATGCCATCCTGTGACAAAAGCTATTGCTTATACTGAATGTCTAGAAATAAATCTCTTTTCCAAAGCTCATCAGCTGCTAATTAAACCTTCAAAACTTGGTTTTATCTGGGGCATATAATATTTGACCCCTAGCAGGATGAAACCATTGAACATAGTGAAATGTAATGATCTGAGTCACTTTTCCTTAATGTAAGCAATAGCCAAAAAAATGTTCTCAGTAATACACTGACAATACAAAAAAAAATTTCATGCTCACTGATGAGAAAGAGGAATGAGGCATTATATGTAAAAGAATAATGAAAAATTGTCTCTGTTTTATTTGTCAACTGCTACATTTTCTGCTGATATAGCAGGTTTCTATGAATGGCTAATTTGATGAAAATAAAGATTGACATATAAGAAGAAAAATAAGATGTTTGTCTCCTCTTTTGCTAGTAATCAGATTTAGTGACTAGAGAAAACTGACACAGATCTTTGTTTTAGTTCTGCATGGTTTGTTACTTCAAAAAGTGGCACTCTTCCTTGGGAGTTAGATAAAAATCCTTATGGCAAGTGGTAAATCTATTTATAATACCAGTCATAAGCTTGTGCATGTCTCATTCCATTTGGCTAGATAACTGAGCCTTCTTAATTTATGTTTATTGTTTCTTATTTTTAGCATATGTTATAAAATGAATGAATGTCTAAAGTTTCAAATGCATAAGATACAGCTTATTCAATTGATACTTAGCTTACACATTTATGCTTTTCCTGTGTTTGAGAGAAAAAGAAAAAAAATGTCTGGGAATACCTCTAAACCTAAGTCTGAGTAGGGTGAAAGAGCCATTTGGGGCTTCCAATTAAATATTATAGATCTTTTCAATGTCAGTGTCATAATGTACTAGAACAACTACTTGCTCATCATGCTGTGAATAAGTCAGAGCCTTCAAGCTGACTTTATGATTTAATAGCCACTGTCAGAATTGTGACACACCAGAAGTAATGTTCCACTCACAGCTTCAAACTTTAATGATTTATCATAGAGGATGAGAGACTCCTGGACCTGAGTCTAATGAAAGAATGACAATAGCAGCTGGAATAGAGTTTTATTGCGAGGTTCTCTTGCTACAGCTGTGGATGAATGAAGAAGGTGGGATATCATAGTTCTGAGAGAACATTCTAGGATCAATTGCAGAGAATTCACAAAGAAGCTGTGTTCTATGTCTAACTTACAGCAGAAGTATTTACATTGTGATATCTGCACCAGTAACGTAAGTGTCCCTTGGGAACTTGTTATAAAGAAAGTTTTTCTTTATTGCATACTTGTAGAAATAAAAAAAAGAGAACCCCAGGAGCCTATCTGTGTTTTAACAAGCCTCTGGATTATCCAACTCTGCACTAAAGGTTCAGGAACTTTAATAAACTAATGTAAGATCCCTGATGAATAAACAAAAGAAATATGGTCCTATTACTGTTTTTTTGCAATATTATCATCGCTAAAATAATTTTTTAGCCTTAAGTTGAGAATTATGTAACATATACATTGATATTTTTCTTAAAAATACCAACTGAACTGAGTAATTCTATGATAATAGTAAATGTGCTCAAGAGACAGCATTGAATGAAGGAAATACATACTCTGAAATACAAGAAAAGGAGCAGAAAATCCCTGGGAGTCAAGAAGCCACTCTGACCAGGGAAGCAGGTAAGCTAACAGTAAATCTTCACCTCTCCTTTTATCTCTCCAAGTCCCATCCAATATTCTCAACCCCAGATTTGCTGCAGTACACCTGCAGCAGCCTCTGCCTACTTCATTTCTAGTGATTCCCACAGCTCTAAGATCCTTCTCCCAATCATGGCTTTGTCCCAACCCCAAATCCAGTAGATAGTACCATTGGAAGCCACAGACTATTCTATCTACCAAGAAATTCAACCAACCAGTTTCATCTATAGATCTATATCAGACCAAAAAAAAGCCCCCCTTGTACCCTTTTATCATCCTCCAAGAGGCTACAGGGATTCTACCTTCTAACATCCCTTTCATCACTCATTGCTTCCACATTCCAACTCTAGCAGGCACTCTCTGGGAACCATAGGTCTCTATGGCCATGGAAGCATGTAGGCTAACTTCAGACCCTCACCTTTCTTCCTAATCCTTCAAATCTAATCCCTAGTCTCATGTACCTCTAAAACAGGACATCTCCTGTAGCCTTACCCCATCCCACTCTTCAGTGAAACCTAAAGATTTTTCCCTTTTAGCCATCCATTCTCCCATTCATTGTTTTGCCCCAGCTTCCAACCGGGCAAGCACTTCCTGAGTACCAAAAGGCCACTTCTGAAAGAGAAGCAAGCAAGATAAGAGAGGATCTCCATATTTCCCTCCATTTCTCTAAGACTAAATCCCTAGTGTCATCCTCAGATATGAAATAACCTTCTGTGTGATGCATCATCACTCTGTACCCCATTTCCAGAGAACTAACTATGTAGGTTCTGGTGGAAAAACCTGATTTTCCCTTTTTGTGAAGCCTCTAAACTGCTATATTATCTCCAGGTGCCAATATTCAGAAATACATTTTACCTGGAGTTCCCAGTGTCCAAACCTATGTTAACTCAATATTTTCCTACAGGCCATACTAACCCATCACTCAAGTAAGTACTTGTGGTAATTTGATTTAATTGTTCCTCATAATCTCATAGTAGGTCGGCGCGTATTAGGAAGTGCAACTTTGTTTGAGTGCATAGGGTCTAGTTGGAAGATGTGTGTCACTGTGGAAGCAGGCTTTGAGGTTTCTTATGCTCAGGATGCCATGCAGTGAGTCAGTCAAATTCTAATTGCCTTTCTATAAAGATGTAAGAGCTCTCAGCTCCAACACCAGTTCTGCCTGCATGTTCCTATATTCTTTATCATGATGATACTGTACTGAACCTCAGAAGCTGTAAGTAAACTCTTTAATTAAATGTTTTTATTTGTAACATTTGCCATGGTCATGGTATCTCATCACACTAATAAAAACCATAACAAACAGATTCAGAGAGAAAACAGAAACTAAAGAATGCCCAACAAAGACAAGATGTCAGCATATAGAATTACAATTTTTCCAATCTTACATGCATAGAAGCCAGAATAAAAACACAATCAACAACAGTTCAGATAATGTGCCTCCACATGAGCCTTGCAACCCTAACATAGAATCTTCTGAATATGTGAATATAACTGAAGCACTAAAGAACCTAAATAGACTTTATTAATATGATAACTCCTTTTAAAATTTATCAAAATACAAACAATAAAAAGAAATGAACAAACCAGTTCCAAACTTGAAAGAGAAAATATAACCACTACAGAAAATCAAATTAAGGGATATTTGGAAAGGAAAAAAAAAATTAGAAAATCCAACATGAACCATAGAGCCAAGCATCACTAACAGAATACCAGAAATAAAAGAAAAAAATTTCATCCATTAAAGGTACATTAGAAGAAATGGATACATTGGCCAAAGGAAGTGTTAAATCTAAAAATTCCTGGTGTATAACATCCAGTAATACTTGTTTACTATAAAATAACAAAATCTAAGCATAATAAGAGTAGAAAAGGAAGAAAAGAAAGAAAGCACAGATTAAAGGCACAGAAAATATTTTCAACAAAATTATAAAACAAAATTGCCCAACTTAAAGAAGGAAATGACTATTAACATACATAAAGCATATAGAAATCCAAATAGTCTGGACCAGAAAAAATGTCTCCTTTGCACATAATAGATATAACAGTAAGTATATAAAAAATACAGGAAAATATTAAGATCTTCAATTAAAAAGAAATCAAATAATATAAAAAGCTAAAACTTTTAGAATTATATCAAGTTTCTGAATGGATTCTTTAAAAGTCAGAGAGTCTTGGACAGATCTTCTACAAACTCTAAAAGAACTCATATGCTATACCAGACTACCATGCTAAGTAAAACTTTTAATTATCATAGGAGAAAAATGTAAGACTTTCCCTGATAAAACTAAATTTAAGCAGGATTTATAAATCCAGCTTTAGAAGAGGTGCTAGATATTAATTAACTTAAGTAAGCAAGTTAACAACATCTAAGATTACATGGAGAATACATAATTTCAGGAAATCAAAAGAAAAAAAAACATGTAACCACAACCCACACACACACACCCCAGAGATAAACAATCATTTGTCATTGATATATCTTAACATCAAGTCTCAGTTTTCAATAAAAAGACACATAACAACACAATGGATTTGAAAACACAATTCAATAAACATGCCTTAATCTCAAGAATAAATATTAACTCAGGAAGAAAGGTTAGAAAAAGACATTTGAGTAAAATGGTCTAAGAAACAGGCTGATGTAGTGTGGTGATAATTTGCATATTTAATAAAACCTGGAATATCAAGAGATCAACATACAGTCAAAAACTAACTAGAACTAGATCCAGAAATTCTGAATCTTTGAGTACAAAGCTGAACAGCTCTGTTTCAATGTCACACACCTTTAATCCCAGCACAAGAAAAACTGGGAATGGTGACCTACACCTTTAATCCCATAACTCCAGAGACAGAGTTGTTTCTGTGTTTCTGTGAGTTTAAGGCTGACTACCAAATAGAGTAGCTCACACCTTTAATTCTAACCTAGATGGAATACTGCTTGGTGAGAAGGGTATTTAAGTCTGGTTTAGGAAAAAAAGTAGTCATTAGAAGTGACACAAAGTGAGGCTAAGGAAGCTGGAAGATAGCTGGGTAAAATTTTACTGTGGTGTTTCCTCTCTGATATTTCAGCCTTTCCCCAACATTTAGCTCTGACACTCTTTCATTACAATCAGAATTTATGCTACAATGTAGCAATTTTAATATCTGATAAAATAGATTTTAAATCAAAACTATTTAGAAGATACAGAAAGAGACTACCTATTTATCAAAGAAAATAAATTAAGCAAGAGAACATTTGGGTACTTTGCATCTATGCCCGAAACATAGGGACATATAGGCTTAAAAAAAAAAAAAAAACAAACAAAAACTACTATAGCTTAAATATCACATTGATACTCATAAACTAATAGTGAAAAACTTCAATAATACCCCACTCTCATAAATAAATGTATCATTCAGATAAATAACAGAGAATTTCTAGAGCTAACTGAAGTTTTAATCCAAATGATATTACAATACATTTCACCCAAACATAAACATTATAACTTCTCCAAGAATACAAACAAAATATCTACCATTATTACATAAATTCTATTTGATACATAATGAAATCCCAAGAGAGATATTAAAGAAAAAGTGAAATATTACAGAAAAGGAAAAACCACAGCCAATTCTCACTTAGCCAACTCTTCAATTCGATCTTCCAGAATCCTTTTCTGCTGCTTCAGTGTCCACAGTAGACAGGGGAAGTAGCATTAATCTAAGCTTAACTATTACAAAATATTTTGGAAGTATCTTTAAGCAAATAATTGAAAAATTTGCAAAATAAAAGCTTAAGTCACTAAAAGTGTTAAAGAGGATATCTGAAGATGGAAACATCTTTTATGCTCAGGAATGGGAAGAATAAACATAATAAAAAGAACCATCCTACCAAAAGTCATCTACATATTTAATGCAATCCCCATCAAAATTTCAATACAATTATTCATAGATATTAAAAGGACAATTCTGTTTTATGTAGAAACACTACGCACAATTAAACAAGCAAGCAAGTAAACATAAAAGAAACAAGATAGCTAAAATAATTCTGAATAATTAAAGAATCCCTCAATGTATAATTTTTCTTTACTTCAAGTTACACTACAAAGCTATAATTATAAGAACAGCCACATATTGGCACAAAAACAGAAATGCGAATCAATGGAATTAAATTTAGACCCAGCTATAAATATTCACATATTTATGGATGCCTGATTATTTTGGAAGAATAAATAAATTGTCATTATGCACTTGGTTTGGAGTCACAAGTTGGTATTGCCTCTATGCTCAGGAACTTGCGTTTTTCCTTGTGGGAGGGGCAAAGATGATGCAGAAGCAATGGCAGAGCTTCTGGGAACAAGTTGAAATAAGCAACTTTTTTTGTTAAGGAAGGTAAGACTTTGAATACATTTTTCCCTGAACCTCCCCCCAAGCCAAGGGAAAGGGCTTTGATTTATAGATGCATGCAGTGATCTCTTGCTAATTTAGAAATGTTGTATGTAGACTCTGCCTTCATCAAGGCCCCAGACAGACCCCAGGTTGGCTTATGGAGAAGTGCTTAGAAACACATGTTTTAAGGCACTAGTTATCACGAGCTTGCAATCATTAAGGTCAGGCTGGTCACTGGACCTCTTAGAAGCTACTACAATAAATAAATTAAAAATAAATAAGTAAATAAATAAAAAATAATAACTAAGATAATTTATTTATCAATAAATATTATTAATGAAATAATACTGGATAAATTAATGGTTCTAATCAAACTGCATATCTGCATGCAGAAAATGTAACTAGATCTATACATATCACCTTGCATAAAAGTCAACTCTAACTGGATATAAGAACTCAACATTAGAAGCTGTGTCATCAAACAAAGACATCTACAGACCCTGCAAGGCTCATATGTAGAGCAGAGTAAGAAGCGAACACACCCTAACTTTAGACCACCTGGAGACCTCCTCTCTGAAGCCAGGGACACAGCCCCAGCTCTGTTCTCATATCCAACCCTGCCCTAAACCAAACAAAGTAGGGAGAACACAGCCCCCCTCCAGCAATTCCCAGGAACACACAGCAGGAGGGACATCCCATGGCCAAACCCCGCATCTAAAGCAAGCTGCATTATCACACATGAACCTCTATAAAACATTCAGGGCCCATGTCCAGAGCAGAGTAAGAAAGATTATAGAGCTGTATCCTCACCCAAGTGAAAACACACAACCCCTGAAACTACAACTGACTAACAATCAACTAAGAGCTGACTAAGAGTGAACTGAGGACTCAAGGAGCAGAGGTCACTGCAAGAAAACCTATAACAATATAAAGAACAATAAGGTTCCAGCAGAAGAAGTTACTGGTTTTACAAAACTAAGACCTGAACAGAGCAATAAAGAGGAAACTGAAGGAAACAACCTTAAAAACAATTTTATGATGATTACAGAAGACTTAAAAGAGGTTATAAAAAATTCCCTTAAAAATAGAGAAAAATTAGCAAAGGTTAACAAATCCTTGGGGGGGGGAACCAAAAAAAAAAAATAAATAAATAAAACACACACACAAAAAAAAAGAAAAACAAGAAAAGAAAAACAACCAGCAGATGAGAAAAACAGTCCAAGAACTAAAAATTGAAAGAAAAGCAATTTAAAAAGGCACAAACCTTGGCAAAGGTGCAAATAAAAAATCTGAAGAAATGAACTGGAACTACAGATATAAGCATTACCAAAAGAATCCGAGAGATAATAGAGAGAATCTCTGGATTAGAACATACAATAGTGGAAATACATACATCAGTCAAAGAAAATAATAAAACCCCAAAAGCAATACACAAAACTTCCAGGAAATTTGTGATATCATGAACAGACCAAACCTGAAAACAATTGAAATAGAAGAAGAAGAAAAATACCAGCTCAAAGGCACAGATAATATATTCAATAAAATCAAAGAAGAAAACTTTCCCAACCTAAAGATGGAAATGCCTATAAAGATACAAGAAGCTTACTGAACACAAAATAGATTATATTTCCCACAAAAGTCTAGTCACCACATAATGAACAAGTCACAAAACATAAAAAAATATATATATATATAAGGGGATGCAAGGAAAAAAGGTCAACTTACCTATAAAGGCACACCCATCAAAGTAACACCAGACTGTTCAATGGAAACAATGAAAGCAAGAACGTCTTGGTCAGAAGTTATATAGATACTAAAAGAGCATGGATGCCAATCCAGAACACTACATCCAGCAAAACTATTAATCACCAAAAATGGAGTAAGATATTTCATGACAAAATCAGATTTAAAAAAATAACCTATGCACAAATCCAGCCCTATAGAAAGCACTAGAGGGAATACTTCAACCTAAAAAACCCAGAGACACCCATGAGACCACAAAATATTGAATAATCCCACAGAAGAAAAGCCCAAGAAGGAAAATACACACAAGCTACCACCAAAAATAAAAGGAAAAAACGATCAATGGTCACTTAATATCAATGTACTCAATTAAGCTGTAAAAATACATACCCTAACACAATGGATTGAAAGACAGAAGCCATCCTTGTGCTGCCTACAAGAAACACATCTCAAGCAGAAAATTCACAGCACTAGATGCTTATATGAAAAATCAAAAGAAATTTAACACAAGAGACCTAAAGCACGCCTTATGGCTTTAGAACAATTAGAAACAAACTCACCTAGAAAGAGAAGACATCAAGAAATAATCAAAATTTGGGCTGAAATAGATACAATAAAAACAAAAAGAAAAATGCAAAGCATCAGTAAATCAAAAGTTTGTTCTTTGAGAATGCAGAGAGAGAGAGAAAGAAAGAGAGAGAGAGAATCCAAATTAACAGAATCAGAAATGAGAAATGAGACAGAGACATAACAAGAGACACCAAGGAAATCTAGAGATCTATCAGTTATACTTTGAAAATCTATACTCAACTAAAATAAAAAACCTCAAGGACATGGAGAGCTTCTGGACAGGTAACAATTACCAAAATTAAATCAAGATCTGATAAATGACATAAACAGACCTTTAACCCCAAATAAAATTGAAGCTGTTATTAAAAGTATCCCATGTAAAAAGCCCAGGATCAGATGGTTTCACTGCAGAAGTCTACCTGATATTCAAAGAACAAATACCAATACTCAACAAACAGTTTCATACAGTAGAAACTGAAGAAATAATGCCAACCTCTTTTTATGAGGCCACAATCACCCAGATACCCAAGCCACTCAAAGACGTAACAAAGAAAAAGAATAACAAAGCAATCTCCCTCATTAACATTGATGCAAATATAATTCTGGCAAACCAAATCCACAACATATAAAAAATGTCATCCATGATGATCGAGTATGCTTCACTACAGAAATGCAACATATGAAAAATGTAAATGTATCCAATTTGTAAACAAATTAAAGGGAAAAATAAAACATGATAATCTCATTAGATGCAGAAAAAGCTTTTGACAAAATCTAAAACTCTTTTATAATAAAAGTCCTAAAGAGATCCGGAATACAAGGAAAATACCTAAATATAATAAAGGCAATTTACAACAGCCAAACACCAACATCAAACTAAATGGAGAAAAACTCAAAGCAATCCCACTAAAATCAGGAACAAGACAAGGTTGTCCCCTCTCCCCTTATCTATTTAATATAGGTTTGAAGTTTTAGCTAAAGCAATAAGAGAATGAAAAGAGGTTAAGGGGCTACAAATTGGAAAAGAAGTGAAACTATCTCTATTTGTAGATGTTATGATTGTATATATAAGTGACTCAGAAAATTCTACCAGGGAACTTCTACAGCTGATAAACACCTTAAATACTTCCATTTATCTATAACCATAGAGGCAGAAGATTTATTTGACAAAAACTTTTAATCACTGAAGAAAAAAACTGAAGAACATATCAGAAAATGGAAAAGTCCCTCATGCTCCTGGATAAGTGGGATCAACATAGTGAAAATGACAGTCTTACAAAAAGCAATCTACACATTCAATACAATCCCCATCAAAATCCCAACATAGATTTTTACAGACCTTAAAATAACAATTATCAATTTCATTTGGAATAACAGAAAAACCAAGAATGCCAAAAGTATTCTGCTCAACCAAAGAACCACAGGTGGCATCCCTTCAGTAATAATAAAAAAAAAAGTCTTGTACTGGCATAAAAACAAACTTGTGGATAAATAGTATCAAATCAAAGACCCTGATATTAACCCACACATCTATAAATGCCTGACTATTGACAAAGAGGCCAAAAATATTCAGTGGAAAAAAGTATCTTCAGCAAATGGTATGGGCATAACTGAAAGGTAGTATGTACAAGAATGCAAATATATCCAAAACTATTGCCTTGCACAAAACTCAAATCCAAGTGGGTCAAAGACCTCAACATAAACCCAGCCACACTAAACTTGATAAAAAAGAAAGTGGGATGTACCTTCCAACACGTTGACACAGGTGACCACTTCCTAAATAAAACACCAGCAGCAAAGACACAAAGAACAACAATCAATAAGTGGGGCCTCCTGAAACTGAGAAGCTTCTGTAAGGCCAAGGACACAGTCAATATAACAAAATGACAGCCTACAAAATGAGAAAACATTTTCACCAACCCTAAAACTGACAGAGGACTAGTCTCTAAAACATATTTAGATTTATAGGCTCTAGTTTTTCGAGTTCTCTATATGTTTAAAAATGGGTTCAGAATTAAAAGGTAATTCTTAACAGAAGATGGCTGAAAGTAATAATGCATATTTGTACATTAGAAAAAAAGCAAAAAAACATGTGAAGAACATAACCCCTGAAAAGCTTGAGATCAGAAGGAACTCAACGAGACTTCCATGGATTCCTGTAGGAAGAGAAAATTGAGAAGATCTACTTAGTTAATTGACAGCATAAGCATAAGAAGTTGCAACCAAGAAGAGGTGGGAACAAATCATGAGAGAAGGGAAGATTGAGTGACAGGAGCAAGAAGGAGGGAGAAAAATAAAAGAGATGGAGATTTTAATAAAGAAAGCCAATGTGGGGTTGGAAAAAGACAGGTGCTATGGTAAACTATAAGAACTCACAGTATGTCTCTGCCTAGGTCTCCAACCAATAGTCAAAGTGTTGCCTACATAGGAGTTGTCCTATAATTAAATGAATAGACACCCCAAGTGTAATCACAGAACTTACATCCAACAATGAATAGAGGTTGAGACAGAGACACATAGTTGGACACTGGGCTGAGCTCCTGGTGCATCTGAGAGCAGGAAAATAGTGTCTATTTCAGCAAGGGAATAGGGATTATAAGGAAAATTTCCACAATGAAGATTGGCTGTGTCCTGCGCTACCGTCTCGCCAGCAAGAACGACACGGCACACGTAGGATCCTTCTGCAGAAAAGCTTTTTAATGCATCTTGAGAGGGAGAGCATAAGCTTACAAGATGGAGACTCCAAACGGCTAAAACCCATCCCTTATATAGGAAACTGGCCCCTGCCTAGGACCTGTCAGACTCTGATTGGCTGTAGCTCCAATGGTCGAATTGACATCACGGGAGAGGCAGAGCACAAGGAGTGGAAATTCCCCTTGCACCTGCGCAGTCTACATTAGAGCACAGGATGTCACTGTCATGTGGGAATGGCGGCAGTGAGTACGGCTTCTCACAGGCTGGACCTCTGTGGAGCTCACTGAATAAAGAACAGCTACTGGGGAACATTCAAGAAAAGGACCTAGGTCCTCCAAAAACAGACAGCTGTATGTATACATGGCCAGTATGTGGAGCCTTGAGAGGAGAGATGAAACTGTGTTTTTACGTACTAACTGACATGAACACTAAGGGCTACTTGACAGATCCTATAGAAACCTACTTTGTGGAAGAATTTTAAAAATATATACAGATATGAAAGAAACCTAAATGAATTAACAAAGTAATAGGAAGAAAATGGACCAACTAGACAGCTTTCAACATCAAGAGAAAACTCCAATTATCATGGATATTTTATATTTAGTTGATTCATTGACCAAAGGGGCCCCATGGGAATGCTTAGACCATCCCCACAACTAGATCATTAGATCCTATTTCTGAAGAAAACATATACATATCTTATTGAGCATGGACAAGTTTAGTTTGTACTTAAAAGTCTTTACCCTCATGGCACTGGAAAATACTCTGCATATTACCAGAGTAGAAGGTAAATACTGTCCCAGCTACAAATTCATCATTCTACAATACTTGCTTGAATAATACACTGGTACAATAGAGTAAAAATGTTGTAGGAGTTAAAGTCATTCTCTGATTATATTAAAGATATGTACCATGAGATAGAACCCATGTTTATGTAGACAGACTTTTTTCTGTTAATTTTTTCCTCATAGTGTATTTTACCATAATATATTATTGTGTACCTACTTATTAGATTGTTCATCTCAACAAATTTACAAAATTATATAAAACTTGTTCTGTATCTTGTCTGCCTCCACCAATTTGCATCTTTCTGAGAATGTTGTCTTGACATGTGGAAGTGTCTTTATTTACCATTTATATGACTTATTTTTATCAATGTTTAGTGCTCTGTATTTATGGAATCCCTAACTCAGCAAATGATATACTTATCTTTTCTGTGTCATCATTTTGTTTTTAAACCTAGATAAATATTTTGTATCATTCATTTTATATTAATATTCCAAATAAATTAAATAGATTGCCTTTGTGGCATTTTATCTTCATAATACCAATGTAATTTCCTCATAATAAATTATTCAATATCCATCTGACACTTTGTATAATAAAATATAAAGCTACTTAAAATTATTATTCAGCAGTATAGCAGGAAACAAGATTAACTCAAAGAAATCAGTAGTCCTCCTATACATTATTTGCAGCTATTATAAAGGGTGATGCTTCCTTTATTTCTTTCTTTTTTTTTTCTTCTTTATTTTGTATTTATCAAAAAAACAGTAAAAAGAATTTTAAAATGCCGAAGAGTTAACAATAACTATACAGAGGATAATAATCATAAGCATGGCTTATCAAGGGTGGAAATGCAAATAAGATTACTACACATATATTTTCTTTGTGTTCAGCTTTTCCTCTGAATTTTTTTTTTCCATCCCTGTATATCCTTATTGAAAGTCTCTTCCCCCTCCTACCACATCTGATCATTTTTCTTCTCTGCAACTCCCCATCCCCTCCCTGGGCAGGGAGCAGACAGTCCTATGGTCACACTGGCCCAATAATGCTTGGATCAGTCTTCACTCCCGGCCAAATCTAGTTTTGTCCCCCCTCCCTCAAGAGTGAGTCAGGTGTTCCTATAGATGGACTGAGGTTTGAAGGGTCAGTCCAGGGTGTTTCTGATCCCAAGCTGTTCAGTGGTTGCGGTTTGCTGCTTGGGCATGTTTGCCTTTTTTTCCTGTTTGTTTGTTTAGAGACCACTAGTGAGTGAGTACATCCCCTGCTTATCTCTCTGAGTTTGTGATACTTCGCTCAGGAGAATATTCTCCAAATCCATCCATTTGCCTGTGAATTTTAGGATATCATTTTTTCATACTGCTGAGTAGTATTCCATTGTGTACAGGTACCACAGTTTGTTAATCCATTCTTCATGTTGAGGGACATCTAGGTTGTTTCCAGGTTTTTGCTATTACAAATAATGCTGCTATGAACATAGTTGAGCTAATACCTTTGGAGTGTGAATGTGCCTCTTTAGGGTATACACCAGAAGTGGTATTGCTGGGTCCTTGGGGAGATTGATTCTCAATTTTCTGAGAAACCTCCATATTATATTCCAAAGTGGCTGAACAAGCTTATAATCCCACCAACAATGGAGGAGTGTTCCCCTTGCTCCGCATCCTCTCCAGCATAGGCTGTCATCTGTATTTTATCTTAGCCAATCTAACAGGTGTTAGGTGGTATCTCAAAGTTGTTTTGATTTGCATTTCTCTGATGGCTAAAGATGAAGAGCACTTTTTCAGGTGCCTTTCAGCCATTTGTAGTTCCTCTGCTGAGAATTCCCTTTTTAGATCTGAACCCCATTTTTTGATAGGGTTATTCAAGGTTTTGGCATCTAAATTCTTG